>PVKS010002512.1:0-87938 GCA_004027875.1 Aplodontia rufa
GAGGTAGCATCTGAAAGAATTTCTGATTAATTAGATTAAAAAAAAGGATAATGGATGATGTTATCAGCTTAGACATGGAAAAAAAAAACTGTAGGTTTCCCTGGGAAAATAAAATGAATTGAGTTTGGGACAGTCTGAATTTGAAATGCCTGTAGGTTGAAATGACCCTTGAATAGGTAAAATATATAGAATCAGGAGAGATGCTAGGGCTAAAACAATGGAAATTAGAGATTTATTCAGTTGAAAGTGTCAGTTTAAATGAACTTGTCCTTCAAGTACACAGAATAGAAGTTATAGACACTGTTTTCAGAAAAATACATATTCATAGTCTTATGTTTAGAATTAGGACCTTCAGACAGCTTTCAAGAACCCTATCTTGAAAACATTATCCAGGCATAATGAATGTACTTTAAATTTACTTGTCAAATTTTATTTCTTTAATTTTATGTTTAGGGAAATAGGCCCACAAAGATTTAAATTGATTGCTTGAGAACAGTTTGATTGAGTCAGGACCTAGATTAACATCCATTTTTTCTGTCAGTTAATATTACTTTATCAAATAGTTGTATTTTAACCTTTAGCAATTTGTTGTTTTCCTTTCATCTTATAATAAAGAGCTCTAGAAACATCATAAACTTATGGCAACTATTGACAGTTAACTGTAATAGTTCCTATTTTCCTTGCTATTCCAAAACTTGAAACTTTTCCAACAAGAATCAAAAGAAAAATTGCAATATCCAATTTTTTTGGCACGTAGCATGTCTACATCTTCTCAAAAGTGTTAGTGTTGTCGTTTTCAATTCTCTGAACTAATCTGCATTTATAGCTTGATAATCCTTGAGATTTCTGTTTCCAGTGCTTCTACCTAATACCATTCAGTGCTTGTTTTTGTTTTAATCTTGAGGGACCACTTTTGACCAAGTGAATCTATTGTATGTGTCTGAATTATCCTAAATTTACTTATATGAATTAGTTTAAAAGTTTTATCTGGTCAAGAGTGAGAAATTTTGAAGGCAGTATTAAAAGAATAGGATGAAAGAGTATGCATACTGTAGTTCACAATTTTACTTTTCTTGACTAATCACATGGTCTCCTCTCTCCCACACAGATAATTCATTTAGAAAGACCAAGTTGTACTTTTATGTCACATCCCTTTTTCACATACCAGAACAAGTAAGAAAAAGTATTAAACCCTTAAGCTGTTAAAGGTTTAAAAACCATACAACTAACAAATAGTTGTTCATATCCTTCACTCATTTAACTCTCTGAAGCTGTTATTGTAATTTACTACTCACGTATCTTCTCTGTGTGCTGACAGTCAACGAAGATGCTGAGTTGAACTTTTCCTTTGATTTCTGTGAACTGTCCCAGGAGCAGGCTTCCTGGGTATGCCAGTGTGATGACAACATGGTTCAGAGACTAGAAACAGACTTCAAGATGACTCTTCAGCAGCAGAGCACCCTGGAACAGTGGGCTGCATGGCTGGACAATGTGATGATGCAAGCCCTGAAGCCCTATGAAGGAAGACCCAGCTTTCCCAAAGCCGCCAGGCAGTTTCTACTAAAATGGTCTTTCTACAGGTATCATCTTACTTTTCCCTAACTAAGTTTTCTTCATGTTCCCTGTGTGTGTATGTGTGTGTGTGTGTGTGTGTGTGTGTGTGTGTACTTTTCAATTGTATTTATTTTTTCATCTGCCCTGGTTTTCCAACACTTAATTGTATATGTGGTGCTAGGGTTTGAAGCCAGGTCCTTGTGCATGCCAGATAAATGCTTCAACCTCTAAAGCACTGCTCCAGCCCAGATGTGTGTGGAAGCTCCCTTTTCTTACTATCTTCAGCCCGACCCAGTTATTACGACATCATGGAAATGAAGCAGGAGACTTAAGGAAATAAACTTTGTACTAGGAAAGGAAATCGTTCAGGACTCAGAGCCCTAGAAGACCTCAAGGATGGGACTATCTGAGATTCTAGTTTGGATAGGATCAGCAACAGTCAGAAAAGACCTACAGTCCTTCTTCCTACTAACACATTATTCACCAACATTGACACCTTTCCTGTTTTGCTCTCATGTTCAGTGATCCTCAAACTGTGGTCCCTACACCAGTACCGTTGGTATCACTAGGTACTATGCAAATCTTTTGTCCCATCTCTAAGCTTACCTAAATCAGAATCTATAGAAGTAAGACCTAGTAAACCATGTTTTGAAATGCTCCAGGTGATTTTGTTGCATACTCCGAATCATCTAATTAATCAGAATTAATATTTAAAAATATATATATATGTATATATTTGTGTGTGTGTATATATATAGGGGCCGGAGTGGTCACTCAGTGGTTGGAGCACTTGCCTGGAATGCTCAAGGATCCACATTCAAACCCCAGCACCACATACACAACTAAGTGTTGGGGAAACAGGCCAGGTGAAAAACTAAATAAAGTTGATTCTGTCTTTCTCTCTTGCTCTCTCTCTCTTTTTGAAAAACAAAACAAACAAACAAACAAAAAACCTAGATGTCCCCTAAGACCTTACTGAATCAAAATCTTATGTGTTAAATCCAGATAAGATGTAATACTTTACAACCTAATACTTTTTTTAGAGATATAGTGGGAAGGGGAAGGGTGGGATAAGGGAGGGTAATTGGGGGGGCACTCCTGGTAGTAATTGCAATATCCAGAATATATACACATTTTATATTATTTTGTTAAAATCTTGTAAGGTTGTTCAAAAATTAAAAAAAAAAAAACAAAACAAAACCTAAATTCAGCATGATCCAGGATTGGATCCAGAACATGGAAAAATGTTTCGTTTCTCTTGTTCATTAAATTCATTGGAAAAAATTTGAATAATGTTTGAGGGTTAGAAAAGAGTTTTATATCATCATGAATTGCCTAATTTTGATCACTGTAAGGGAATTGTATTTGATTCTTGGGGGGGGTGACTTCCTCTCAAGCAGTTCTGATGATTAGATGTATATACAGTAGGTATGGTTGAACACCAACCTTTAGGAAATCTAGGTGAAATATTTGGGAATTCTTTGATTATTATTCTGGAAACTTTTCTACAGATCTAAAACTATCTCAAAATAAAAAAGGGTATTGGAAAAGGAAAAAAAAAAAAAGGATGAAAATGGTGTCTCATCATTAAAAAAAAGAAAAAAGATCTTATGGTCAGAAATGGGGCTAATCGGAATCAGGCCTTCATTGCTTTTTCCTCCAGAAAGCTCTCCGGTGGTTCTGATGCATAGCCAGTAATCTAGTAGATAGTAACATAGTTTATTAACAGAATGAGTCACTTTTTGACTAAAATAAGACAGATAGAAATTAATGTTTCTGTAGAAATGTAAGTACCACCAGAAGGGAAAAGACTTACTAATTATATGACATGTGATAGCAAATATTGGGATGAGCTGTTGACTACAGTTCTACCGTAAGAATTAAAAACAGCATTTATGACCTATGTTGGTCAGCATTTGTACCATATATATGTAGGATGGAATTGGCAGATCAAGTTCTGTTTCACAAGTTAGAAAACTTATATTATTAACCCCGGTACTTTTTTCTTGTGGTAAAGAGTTCTTGTTTTTTGCCTCTTTAAATAAGGACAGCACCATTGACTTGAGCCTGAAAGTAATACCTACTTAGAGGTATGGCCAGTCCCTAATTTAGATCCTATGCAATTATGCATATCACAGAAAGTAGTGATCACAGGATATACCCCTGTTCTTGTCTGTAGGCACACAATGGTCATTGTCTGAACAGCAGTGTTGAGTCCAAAGTTATTTGAGGAAGGAGGATATACAAATAAATAACAGAAATTAGGAACTAATACTACTTGTGAACCAATAAGCCCAGACAACAGAATTTCCACCTTGTTTTGACCGTCTTTATAAAGGTGGAACCAGAAGGTCTTTTCATATTGATGTTACTTGCTTTGATTTTTACAATAAAAGAATTTTCTTTCTCGACTAACTTGACTCTATTCTTATTTCTAAAACTGAAATAATGGTACAAATTCACTAAGTCCTAAAAATAACCTTCTAGTGGGCAGCCCAGGGTCAAATGCAGTGAAGGAAAGCCTGCAAATGCTTTGCTGTTATTTATTTTTTGTTTCTATGGTGCTGTATATGATTCCACAGTTGTGCTTCATTCTTTTGGAGCACACTATCAAGGTGCTGCCTGACTCTGACCCACTAGTATGCTTCAGTGAAGCCACTGCTAAGTATGGATCTGTGTTAACGAGAGATATGTTAACAAGAAGTGTAAGCTTTCCCTCCGTATACAAGGAAGACATGGAAAGCATCGTCCTTGTATTCTCACAGTGGATGCCGGAACAGTAGTGGTAATGGTAGAATTTAAATCATGTTTTGGAAACACTTCCTAAAAAGATTTCGGGCACTTTTCCACTTGCTCATGGTTCAATATTTTATTGTTTTTTCCCCCTAGAAAACAATATAAACAGTATATGTGTTCCATGAGCAATTGATGTGATAGCAGCAATACTGACTGACTCTTCCAAAATGTAAATGACCAAAGTAGAGACCATCTTCTGCATCAGAAAAAGCAAGGAGTTTCTTCCTCATCTTCCTCCTCTTCCTCCTCTTCTGCTTCTTCTACTCTTCTTCCCCCACCCCTTTCTCTTCCCTCCATGTTGTTTTTGTCAAGTTTGCTGTTTTTCCTTCCTGTGGGTTCCCCCATCCCTGCCATTTAGCTGATATTATTTTAGAAATCAGCTAAATGGAGCCTTGGTTTCCACAGATATATGTTGCAGGTATCTTCAAAGGAGAGAAAATTACTTACTTGTGTTTCTTGTTTTCTGTAGATATACAAACCTGGTAGATCATCATTGCCTGCCCTCTGTCCTCCCTGAGCTGGGGACAATTGGCTTGTTATTATTAGACACCATTGTGGTTATTATTTTCATTTCAAAAGGACTTGAAGGCATACAGTTCAGGGCTACAGAGGAAAGGCACATTCAAACAGATGCATACCTCCTGCTGGTAAGCAAAGTCAATAGCTTAGAAAGTTAAAACCCTTTAATATCTGAACTGTTTTTTACTGAGGTATAAGAACATATTGAATAATGAACACTACATTCACAAACTATCAGAGAAGCCGAATTAGAGTATTTATGAAAAAAATTTTGGCATTGTAAATGCCAAAAAATTTGTAAGTTTGTAAATGTCATTGTAAATTTGGCAGTCACATTCATAGACCCTTCATGTTCTGAAATCAGATGCTTAATCTCATAATTTCTAAAATTATGTGTATATATTTACATGCACAGAGATTCAGAAATAAACTGGCAGAGAATCACACTAGCAGCAGTTGATTTATTGCTGCAAACACATTCTGCTTCAAATGGAGTCTCTTCTTGCCTTACCTGGCTCTGAATGGCTAATGTTGGCTTTCTGGGAGTTAGAAAAAAAGTAAAATGCCTTTCTTGGGCAGAAATGGAGAAATTATGTGGGCCATTTCTCATCATTGTGTTTTGTGGGTGACAGAAGAGAGCATTCCTCAGGGCTACCTTGAAGATCATCCAAAGATTCCATTTTTTTTATTAAGAGTATATAGAGATACATATGAGAGGGAGACATTATCAAACCATCAATAACCAATGTATATATACATAGTTATCCAGGGTTATTGCCCAAACATGGATGACCACCTTGAGTTTCACCTGTTGCAGTTATCCCCAGAAGAACTCTTGCATAAAATGGGTATCTCGTGGAGGAATAACCTCTGCTTCTGAGATGGTTCGCCTATGATCCCACTCTCCAGTATCCTAGGAGATCTTCAAATACCCTCCCCCCTCCCCCCTACCCCTCTCTACACCTCCCAGTATCCTAGGGTGCCATCCCCCTATTTTTTAAAGAACAAAATTCAGGCCGGGGTATAGCTCAGTGGTATAGCACTGACCTAGCATGTGCAAGGCCCTGGGTCCAAACCTGACAATGGAAAAATTAAAAAGAACAAAACGCATAGCTTTCATACCATGTCTTGACAAAGGGCACAGGGAACCTAGTTTGCCTTGCAATTGGAAAATATACAAATCTTCCAAAAAATAATACTCTTTTGATTTGACTTTGTTCCAAGAGTTCATATGGGTCAGGGTTATGACATTCTCACTTTTTACTTAGGAATGTGATACATCCTCAAATATGCAGAGAAGGGGTCATGTATCATATGTTGCAGATTATGTTTCAATTTCTATACTGTGAGTTATAAGGTAAATATGCAAAGGTATTTCTTATCCATTATAAAATGATTAATGTTTACAACTCTGATTTTAAAAGGAGTTGAATTCATGGTAACTTAGCAACATGACATTCAGTGGAGTTAATTTTGCAACATATCTTAACATAAGTCTGAACTGGACAATACATTTCAAATTAAACAGTTAATTCTGTCATTTATTACTGGGCACTAGGGCAGAGGCCCAACACAGAGAGAATGAAGTAGATGTAGCATTGATGATATAATTCAACTGATTCTTTTCTAAACATATAACAATAATTTCATGATGTGCTTATTAGTACTTTTTAAATGCTAGGTATTATAATTGAAAATCACCAAAATTTTAAAAAATTTATAACAGAATTTAGTATTACATGTACATTTTTTGTTGAAATAAAGTCATGACTTAAGAGCTCAAAAATTTCCAAAACACTTGGAATAAAATCCAAAGACCTTGTCATGCCCTACAAGACTCCACATGGTGCAGGTACTGGTGACCTTCAGATTTAATCATGTGATACTTACTTTTGCTCAGTGTCCTCCAATCATATGTATCTCCTTGCCTTTCTGTGAACACAGTGAAAATAGTCCTACCTCAAAGTCTTTGAAGTTACTCTCCTTTCTGCCAAGGAAACTCTTCACCTCTGTGTTCGTATGGCTCATACCCTCACTTCAGTCCTATTTCTGCTCAAATAACACCTCCTCAGAAAAAAAATTATCTACTTGTGTTTTTATTGACTTTTACTCCTACTTTTACAAAGTAAACTGTTGTAACCAATTTTTTTTCTCATTTGTTCTAAAAGAAGACCCTGCTACAGAGTGTGAACACAATAAATATGTATTGAATGGATAAATGTAAATTCTCTTGGAAAAAATTAACTGACTTTACATGTCTATAATGGTAATCATAGAATTATTATTAACATTCTCCTTAGTCATTTACATGTTTTCAGGATTATTTTAAGAGAAATATAAAGATCTACCTAAGATTTGAATTTAGAAATATATAAATAATTCATTTTATATTTGTGATATTTATCCCTCCAAAGATTTATTGACGTTCAACTCACAATTGTTTTTCTATAATATAATGAATGTTATATCTTAAAGCAATCACTTTTATTATGAAATTAATATGTACTCAGAATATCATATTAGATAATGTTTGTCATTTAACATTATACATTGAGAATTTCTTATCATTAAATATCTCCAGAAACATATAGTACTCCTATAAAGGATATTTGCCAAGACCCCTAATAACCAATGGTAACACTGAACCCTATACACACACACACACACACACACACATACACACACTTTGCTTTTTCTACACATACAAACATAAAGTTTAACGTATAATTTGACACAATAAGAGATTAAAAATGATAATAAAAACAATAATTATTGAACCAATAAAAAATATAAAAATAATTATTATGTAAAGAAAATTTCATAAATGTGATTTCTCAAAATCTTTTTTGTTGTTTGTGTGTATGTGTGTCATACTAATTTTATTTTTTAAATAAGATTTTGTTTTTCATTATAGTTTTACATAGTGAAGGGGTTTGTTGTTATACTTCCATACATGCACACATCGTATATCCTCTTTACCCTCACTACCTTTTCTCTCTCAAAATCTTATTTTACTTACCCTTTTTGTGGTGAAGTGAGATGGTACAATGCCTCCATGGGAAGATGAAGTGAGAGGAATAACCGGGGTATTGTGACATAGTACAGTGTTAGGCTACTTCATAAGGGTTACTTGAGCACAAGCACTCTGATGCTGCAGCAGTTAATTTGCTGAGAAGTATAGATACTAAGCAGTAACAAGGTTGTGTATAAAGTGTGGGTACATTAAACAAAGGGACTACCCACATCTTGGACAGGACAGCACGAGATTTCATCACACTACTCAGAATGGCACACAATTTTGAATAGTTTGCTTCTGGAATTTGCCATTTAATGTTTTAAGTCTACAGTTGATCATGGGTAACTGAAACCATAGAAATGTGAACTGCAGGCAAGGAGGGGCTACTGTAATTTTTAATGTCCTCAGTGTATGTAGCAAATGTTAAGCATTCCATTATTCTCTTCTTCTTGAATATCTGGATGATTTTAGTGTTTTGATAGAATTTTTAAAAATTACTCAATGATTATCTTTGTGTACAATTGTACATATATCAGAATAAATTTCCAATGAAGATTATAAATGTTTTAAAATGACTAAAGCTATTTTAATAAAGTATATCATCTTAGTTTAATAAAGTACTAGATTAATATATAGATAATTAAAATATTAGATAGTTAGAATTAGATAATCTCATTTACTTAGAGGTTGGATTTTTAAATGATATAAAAGTTTTTCTGTTAATAGGCTCATAAATTGTGATTCTTTAACTTAATATCATATAATAAATATTCTCATGTTACCATCTGTATGTCTACATTATTTTTTAACTATTTCATGTAATTCCATATATAAATAAGCCATAATTTGCTTAATCAGCATCCTACTAGTAGATATTTTATTTTTCTCACTAGTGAGAATATTTCTTCAATTAAAACTAACTTTTGCTCATTTGTGTAAATATCTTGAATTAGAATCATAAAGTAAAAGGATTTGATATTTTAAATTTTGACAAATTCTCCTCTACAAAAGTTTTATGAATTTATACTTGAAGAAACAGTAGAGGGGCTGGAGCTGTGGTGGCTCAGCGGTTTCGGCGCTTGACTGGCAAGCGTGAGGAACCAGGTTCGAACCCCAGCACCACTTACACAACTAAGTGTTGGAGCAACGAAGGCCATGTTGCTCCAACATGTCTCTCTCACTGTCCTTCTCTCTCTTTAAAAAAAATAAAAATTAGACAATACAGTTGTTTTTTCAAACCCTCTGTAACACAGTGTCTTGTAATATCTCTCAGTATGATAGGTCATAGGTGATGTCTTGCTTTAATTTGGATTTCTTTAAATTCAGATAAAATTAATCTTTTATGTTTGTTAGCTGTTTGTCTTCTCTGGACTGTACTTTAAATATTTACTGTCTTCAACAAGATGGATGTATTTAAGTGTGAGTGTTTTCCTTTTGTATCACTTTCAAAATTATTGTCTTTAGGTTTGTGTTAAAGGAGAAAATTTTATGTAACATTTCATTGTTATTTTTATGGTTTTTCCTGTTTTTTTCTTTTTTAAGTAGAAGAGTCTGGGCTTTAAAATTGTTTTCATAGGGAAAAAAATCTTTATTTCAAAAATTTATTGTATTCATTTAAATTATTTTTTACAGATTAGTGATACATCACTGAATTTTAGGAAAGACATGGGTAGAATTATGAGAATTTTGTCATATTTCTTTGGTGAATAAATGATGATATTCATCTTTTTTTGATTATCCACTTGTACTGTGGAATTTTAAACTTAAGGAATTCATTTAGGTATTTCTAAGGAATCATTCATTAGAACTACTGTTTATGATAGCTAATATATTGTCAACTCTAATCTATGTAGCAATGTAGTAATGGGTGATGTTCTTAATATCCCATGTGCAGTATTCCTACCTTATTCATGGGGGATACATTCCAAGTCTCCTTCTAGTGGATGCCTGAAACCAGATAGTACTGAACCCTGAAATTTAATGCTCTTTCCACTTATCAGGCACTATGTGTCTAACCTTGGGAGTTTGAGATGTGACAGGAAAACTAGGACAATTTTCTTTTTCTTCTTCACAATTTCACAGATAAAAAGTTCATTCTTACCATAGATGTTAGCAATCTGAGCAATTTTTTCTTTCTTAAGTCAAAATCTTTCACCTTTTCACATAAAGAAATTACTTTAGCTTTTTCTTTGGCATACTGATACTTCCAGCATGACTTCTTTTGCGTGTTGTGGTCATTCTTAAGAAAAATAAGGGTTACCTGCATACAAGCATTGTGCTACTGTCATAGTAGATCTGATAACCAAGATAACTCCTAAGTAACCATCAGGCATGTGGCATACGCATTGCAGATACACTGGACAAAGGAATGAGTCACATCTCAGGCAGCAAGGCGCCAGAATGGCATGAGATTTCATCACACTACTCATAAACATCCATAATTTAAAATATATTATTTCTGGAATTTTCATTTAACATTTTTAGACCACAGTAGACCATAGGAAACTGAAGGCAAGGATATCAAAACCATAAATAAAGAATTATTCAACGTTATTTCATTTTGTCCTCAGTCTAACCTTTGAGCCTTTAAAAAGGTTATGTGATCACAACCAAGATCCCATAGTGGAAACCTGGGTCTAACTTAACTCAGTGATTTCTTTTGTACATAGATCCACAGAAATTAGAGGTTCCTGGCCATCATCATATAGCAATCCCCACTCTTATTGTCATAACGAAATGAGAATATGCTCACCTTCTCCTATTCTATAAGTAATTACCACAATCTCTTGGATTTTATTCATGTTCTATTCACAAGTTGATTTCGCATTCTTTAGCTCATTTTACCTCAAAATAACCATATGAGTTAGATAAGATTAAAAGCATTGCTTTCATTTTCTCCCAAAAGGAAGAGTCTGAGAGAAGTAATTCACTTGAGATCATCAATCAATCAATAAAAAGCCAGAATTAGAACACAGGGCTTATGAGTCTCAGTTGTACAATAATGATCTGTCATTTGTCAAATTGAATGTATAAAATTTGATTATTAGTAGCCTCTTTTATAAAGGTTAAAAATGAAGCTGTATCATCTTCTGATTTCCATTTTCCTGGCATTTTATCATTGCAAAACAAGGCCTAGAAATATCAGGCTTACATTTGTGAGAGTCTCTCTCTTACAACTGAGAACGTAATGGTTCTTTTAATATTTGTAGGTCAAAAATTTAGAAAAGTCCACTGACTGAAAATGATGATCAACATACCTACATAAATACATAGCTCATCTTAGGTCTGAGTTATAAATTTTAAAAAAGTTTGAAGTTCATGAACAAGTTTAATGATTAGCACATTATTCACGAGGCAAAGATTTTGTTTTGGACTCATCTGAATTTTGAATAGTTTATTAGTAGTATTCTATTAGTATTGTTCATATTGGATATTAATGTAAATTAAATGTTCACATTTTTGAAGATAAGAATTTTGTAATTGATTTTGTATTTCCTACTTCTAATGGGAAAACACCTTAAATGAAAATCAGTAAGAAACTGAAATCACTTAATGATTTTTCCTTCTAACTACACTTGCTAGAATCCCTTTATATATTTAGCTACATTTTATGTGGTTAACCTTAGGATCTTTGCTTAGTATTTTTGTACACTTTGTCTGGAACAAATACGTACTTTTCCCAAGTATATCCTAAGGGTCATTGTCATTTAGAGTAGACAGAGTGCTGACTATATAATGAATAAGGTTTTCTCTTTGAGTTGCTTTTTCTTATATTGGTGATGATTTATCAGCCTTTCAAAAATACTTTTTGTTTGTTTGTTTAATTCTAATCCATTCATGAGCTTAATGGAACTGACAGACATGCCCATAGTGGTAAAATGGTTTTTCCCAAGGAAGCCCTGTCTAGCCCTAATAAGGATCAAGCTTCAGGGAGGATTAACTCTTTGCCATCCTGTTTAAATGAGTTAAGCCAATTTGCTTTCAACAATGAATTTATTCCCTAGCAAGTTTCTTGCTATACCAACTATATAGGTTCCCAATCTAACTTCTGTTAGGAGGAAAAATTGGTTCAACACAAACCCTTGTTACTAATATTGACTGCATATATGTCTTTTCTTTTGGTACAGCTCGATGGTTATTCGGGACTTGACCTTGCGCAGTGCTGCTAGCTTTGGTTCCTTCCACCTGATCCGTCTGCTCTATGACGAGTACATGTTCTACTTAGTAGAGCATCGTGTTGCTCAGGCAACAGGAGAGACTCCCATTGCAGTCATGGGCGAGGTAAGGAAGCTAAAATAGCTAAGAACCCACTAGGTTGTTATTGTTATATTTTTTCAAGAACCTGCATTAAACTTCAATCTAAATATATTAATTATCGATAAAAACAATAATTCCTAACAAAATGAACCTCAGACCCAAGAGGGGCTATATAATTATTACAAGGCATCCTTAAATCTCTCTGTTCATTTGTTTGTTCTTAATACAAGGATTCTAAAATTGTGGTTTGTGTCATGTGAAAGGTCATGGAATGTTTTGCTATTTTATATAAAAGTCTATGCAAAAGAAAAGCTACTACACTTAAGAAAAAGCAGTAAACCTATTGAGTGGGAAATAAGAAAGACTAATGCTTTTGATAAGGCTGAGTTGGTAATGTATTAAGCATTTTGTAGATTCTTTTTTACCCAATCTTCAAGAACAAAAATGAATGATTCTATTTTGGAAGAATGATGATGATGGTGATGATGGTGGTGATGATAGTAGTGACGGTGGTGGTGGTGGTGATGCTGATGATGACGATGACAATGATGATAGTTAGAATTTTTTTGACAGTTCTAAGATCTTCACACATAATGAAACATTAATAATTACAATAACTCTTTGAGAGGGGTTCTTCATTATCCTGTTCTACAGATCAGCATCAGAGGTTTATGAAGGTAGTTTAAGCACAGAGAGATTAAATGCAACATAGCTAAAATATCGTGGAGACCTTTTTTCAAAGATGTAGTTTAATTTTCAAGTCCATGCTTTTTAATCACTAACAATATGTGTGTATGTGGCAGGGAGTATCTTCTATAGAATTTCTTGATAGTAACCAAAATGTCTCATCTTCAACAAGTGTCAAAAAGTAAAAATTTTGATATAATATAAATAAGAGTATAATGAGGGATAGACACAAATGCTTAAGTGAGTCAGTGCTGGCTCATTTTATCACATTCAAAAAGTATTTTATACCTTGTTGAATTATATCAGGCCAGACAGAAATCACAAATTACTCAAAGCAGTAAACAAGACATTTTCATTTTAAGCTATGTAAATGTGTTTACTTAAGTAAAAAACATTTATGCTAAATATTATTATTTATTATTTATTTATTATTATTTATTTATTATTATTTATTATTATTGCTTTTCCTAACTTAATAACATAAAAGTATAAATGAAAATATATCAAAATACTTCAGGAACCTTCATAAATATTCTAGTATGAATAAAATGCACACCAAACATATTCAGAATGTCAGTTGAAATACTTGTCTTTTCCTTTTCTTCAAAATCCCTTGCAATGTACTAGTATGTATGTCTTTGTATCATGTTGTGACTGGTAATTGTGCTTACGTGATGCCAAATGGATATATATGAACTAAGCAAGAATTACTACAGCTTTTAAATATTAAACAGAACTCTATGTGACCAGAACAGTCTGAACAGTTTTTAGATTTGACTTACCTTCTAGCTTTTTTTCTTCAGTTGTTGTATTGATGTCTTGTTGCAAAATGCCCATTTGGCCTATAGGTCTTACTTACACTGAAAGATTTCTCAACTTAGGGTTCAAGATTCTGAAATAGACCTACCTTTCAGTATAAAAAGCTCATTGGTCATCTACCTTATATGCTCCAGAGCTGCTTTAACAGAATGAGCAGGATAATGATACCAGAAATTCTCAATTAACATCACATGGCTACTCCTAATACATGATCATTGCTTTCCTTGCATCTCTAGGAGTCAAGGCCGTGATCATGAGTGTCATGACTTAACAAACTCCTTGTATATACAGTCAGTACTGCACCAGAATTAAAATGGTCTGCATGATCAATCTAATAACCCATTCCAATAGGTGTTATCTCTTTTTTTTTACTATATAAATGAGTATTAACAGATTGTTGAAAGGCAGAGATAAATGAATAAAATTTAGATGAAAGAAATAAGATATAGTACCTTCTTTAAGATCAAAGATTTAGGGATACCTCCTGGTTTATTTCTTTACTATACCTATACCCAGTTTGTAGGAAATTCATTTGAACTGTCTCTGTTCATCCACTATTCAGCATAGAAGTCAAATTAAGGCTAATTTTCTAGGTTTGTTCTTCCCATATAACATATAATCCTGACACCTCTTACACCTCTTGGCTGTTATAGCCCTGTTGGCCACAGTCATATCATCATATCTAAGTTTTCTTGCTTGGCAGGAGAAGGAAAAGGACATTCAAGAAAGAAGAGACTCTTTTTCTTGTTCCCTTTACATGTTATCTTAAGCCTATCCTATCTTATCACCCTGGGTGGCTTCCCTTTTCAAGCACCAAATCCAGAAGTGCCTATATACACTGGGAGCAATACAGGAGGCCCAAATCTATTGAAATCCATAAAATTCACCATTACCCTGAATTGCAGCAAATGAATTTTAATCATTAGTAATAACAACCAGCATAACAATCATAATTGTCACTGTTCAGAGCTCATTATACATATGCACTTAGTTAAGTTACTCTTCATCTTTCTACTAATTGCTCTTTCTCAGTAAAGGGAACATGATCCTATCTGTTGACATACTAGATACCTGAGTGTCATCTTTTGCATGTCCTCCTATCTTGATCCCTGCGTACAATTGATTACTAGGGTTTCTCATTCTCAAATCCCTTACAGTGCATTACTGTCATTGCACAAAAATGCAAAGTTGATCATATTATCCCCTACTTAAAACTCCTCAATGACCTTCCCTTTTGTTAATTAAGGAAGAAAATTCTTCCATTGGTCCACAAGATCTTTCATGATCTGGCTCCACCTCTCTGATGAGCCTCCCACTTCCAACTTTTTCTCTTGCATCTCTTTCCTGTTCTCCTTCACCAAGCTCATTTTGTCTTGGACCACTATGTAAATGGCTCTTTCTACCTAGAACCCTTTGTTTACCTCTCTTGACCATTCTAGCTCCTACTTTGTGTCTCAAATTTCAATTCCTCAGAGAGCCCTAACCCCTCCATCCCTCCACCCCCCCACCACTATGCTAAATGATCCTATTCCCTGTGATCTGTAGTTTTACTTTTCATTCTAAAACTTACACAATACTAATTACATGGTTCATTGTATGCTTTGTGTAATTAAGATTTAGTACCTGGAAATAATAGACTTTGAGTCCCAAGAACTGAATTATCTTTCTAATTCTGCATTTAGAGTGGTATAATTGTGGACAAATCCTGTTCCCTTGTGTTGATTCCCACACTTCCAATCTCTGAAATCAATTTATTTAACAAGTATTTCCTATGTAGCTACTCTAGGCTAAGCACTGTAATAATTCGGATATAAAGATAAACAAAATGAGTTTTGACCCTGCCTTCAAGGCACTTATATTTTAGTGGGGGATGCATATTTATTAATCATATAACTACGAATTCTGTTAAGTGCTATAGAGGAAAATTTAAGGGGTATAGAGATGCTTAATGCAAGGAACCTGGGAGGACCAGGGAAGGCTTCCCCAGGAAAAAATGTTTGAGGTGATAAATAAAGGCCAAAAATGAAATAATTCTGAGAAGCCAGAATCTGGAAGCAAGGAATAGAGACTACCAAGACCCAGGGTAAAGTGCACAAGTCATGTCTGAAATGGGAGGGAACACAGCTAATGGGAAGTTTCCATTGGAATTTGAGGTTCAAGTACCAGCGAAACCAAATAAACAGTCAAATTAAAAAGTAAGGAGGAAGAATTGGGGTAGGATAAAAAGTCAAAGATTTCAAGTGAACCTATCCCCCACATAATCATAGTGTGGTAGGCACTCTTCCAAATACTTCATACGTATGAATTTAATAGCTTAAAGCCCTTTTGAATAAATACTATTATACCTGTTTTATAGATAACGAAACAAGACACAGAGCCATCTTATAACTGGCCCAAAGTCACACAGCTACTAAGTTGTAAAATGAGATTCTGAAACCAAGCAGTCTGGCATGAGAGTCTTTGCTATTAATCTATTGTGCTTATTACCTGCCCCAACCTGGGGTAAAATTGGAGCAAGAACAGTTCAGAAATCAGGGCAAGTAGGGCAAACCAGCAAAATAGTCATAGACTTTGCTGGGCTTTTGTTTTGCCTTTATTGGTGCTTTGAGAGGTTTCAGACAGCTAAATATGGTGAAAGAAAGAGAAAAGGCCTTCCTTTTAAAGTAATTTAAGAATACTTAAAATATCTTGTGATTAATGTGGAATAAAAAATGAATTTTAAATCTAACATTACATGATTTGAGCCAAAACAAGAGAGCAACTCATGTTTTACATATAAACAAAATATGCACACATACAAAATATTACTTTTACATTCACTAAAACACTATCACTTCACTTGTTGAAATGAACAAGTAAGCCCCCAAATTAGAAACAGCATCACAGTCCCATAAGCTTTTGTACATCAATCTACTGCTTCATTAATTCTTCCTAATAAGTTGTTTATAGCATTTATAATTCCAGAACTTGACCCTTCGGTCCTACCCATATTTGCCTAATTCATAGGAAATAATTTATTTGCTCCTAGAATTTATGTAATTTTCCAAATTTTCATTTAAACATTCTAAGTATAACCTTAGGCTTTCTGACAATGGTGAACATTTAAGAGTAGAAGTAAACTAAGCAAGTTACCTCTGTTTACACACCTGTTAAATTTTTTTTAAAAAGTTATATCTGTAGAAGTAAAACAAGAAAAGTTGAGCAGAAAAACATCCTTTCAAAAAATATCCTTTTGTTTGAATTTTATGGATGTTTAATATCTTTCTGTTTGGAAGTATGTATGCTTGATTTTTTTAAAATACTAATATATTCACTGAATCAATAAAAAATTTGATTCCTTTGTAAAATGATTTTCTGTAGCAAACATTTTATTTTAATATTTAATAGATTGAATGTATTTAAGTTCCTTTCACCATAATTATATTTATTCAATATATCTAAATCATTTATAGCCAATTTTTGAAAGAAGGAATGGAATCCAAAAGGTGCTTTAATTATTCATTTGTGAATATCAATATAAAAAGATAATATTTCAGTAAAATTTTTAGGGAAAAAAATTAAGAACCCATATGGATGGATTCACCATCTAAAGAAAAATGCTTGGGTTCATCAAGTTGATGTACTCAGAGTAAAAGGGAAAAAAGTCTTCAAAACCTAAAAATGGACAAGGAGCAATAATTCAACAGATAGGACTGTGGGATAAAAATTCAGAGAAAGAGTACCATTTGGTGGAGGTACAATCAAAGTATATAAACATGGATGTTTAAAGTAAAATCAAACCAAAGAAAAACAAATTTCAATGAGCATTATTCCAGTGCAGCTAGGGAATACAGTGAAAATGTGCTCATGGAACAATAAACTTGTTATAAAGATTATTTTAAAAGGAATGAGTCCTATTTCAAATTGAGATATTTTGTTGGAAAAACAATCTCGAAATAGAAGCTGCTTAGAAAATGTGTGGAATACTTGTCAATTGTTATATGTGCTATTTATAATAAAGCTTATTATCATTAATGATTTTTCCTGAGGTCAGACCATGTGGCAGTCACTGTACTTTATTTTTTACGTTCTTATTTAATATTTATCAAAACTTTGCAAAAGATATGTTAGTATACTTTTTACCTATGAGGAAAACAGAGATTGAAAATTGCCCCCAAATCAAAGCTTACAAGTGGACCAGGCACAGTGGCACATGCCTGTAATTCCAACAACTCCAGTCTGAGTCAGGAGGAACACAAGTTCAAGGCTGTCAGCAACTTAGTGAAACCCTGTCTCAAATTTTTTAAAAAGTCGGGAGAGGTCTGGGGATATAGCTCATTGGTAAAGTGTTCCTGGGTTCAGTCTCCACTACAAAAAGAAAAAGTGGGAGAACTTTAGAAAGTAGGACTGTCTCACTCCAAATAGCCAGATGGGTTTAATTCACATTTAAAATTTTCACCATAAAATTTTGCATATAGTTTCAGAATATGAAATACTTATTTCATTAACTTATTTTTATCTGTACTGTGCTCCACAAGCACACATACCTGTTCACACACTCACTCTCCCACAATGATCATCCAGATGCCTAGCATACAAATTTCTCTTATTTTGTTCCAGGATGTCTTTACTTTGCCTTGCAGGATGTCTTTTGATAGTCCTGTCACCCTTCCCCTCTTACTTTTTGTTAGTAGATATTTAGAATATTCAAACTAAATGGAATATTAGTTTAAGCAAATTGCAGTTGGAAAGCCAAATCTCCCAGAAAAAACAACAAATTACACCCTTCAACTCCTTTGTACCCACCCATAGACCAAACTTACACTGAAATTATTTTTTAAGAATTTGTAGTTTGGTTTCAGCTGTAAATCTGCTCCTACATATTAACAATAATTTCTGACAACTTGAAAATAAATTATAAAGTGACCCCCTTCTGGTGAAAAGGAAGAACCCTTTCTTATATACCTTTATCCTCTGAGTCCCTAAGAATTGACTCTAAAGAAGCTGTCCCATTTTTCCCCTTTTTTTCTGATTTGTCATTCTGTTCATTTCTCTCCTTGTATTTGAGAAAAGAGCCTATTGACTACGCAGCCCAGGGCTACAACTCTTTCCCTTTGGGATCCCTATTCATAAGCTCCCTGTACTTGCTTTCCTTCCATACTGGCTCTGAGCAATAACCTCTCATCTAGTCCTCTTCAGAGAATGGAGAGAATTTTGCTTATAAATTTGTCTAAACACAATCCTACAATAAGTGCTGAAACAAAAGAAATATTCATTAAAGGATGAAAGTACAGAAGAATGGTAGAAAAACAGATGACCTACTTATCACATTTCTCATTGGTTTCACGATGGATACACTGTACTTCTTTACTTAGAAAAAAAATAATAATGCCCCTGGACCAAAAAGAATACAGCTTTTTCCTAGAATATTTCAGAGAACCTCTGAAGATGTTAGACTTTTATACATGCTTACGACTTGACAGCTGGAAGTGGGAGAAGGAACAAAAATAGAAATTCAAGATTTCTTAAAACATTTCAGTGACTAAAATGGTCACTGTAGACATCAGGAGAGAAATCTCAGCACACAATTATCTTCAGCAAAGCCCATCACTAAGTTGTTTAGTAAAGAGTCTGGTTGCTACTTGGGCAGCCCCAATCAAAGAACAAGAGAGATGTCAAAGATTCCCCTGTATAGATCCAGCATGACAGCTCCACCTGCTGGTCTCTGACACACTTGGTTATCCTATGCCTAGCCAAAGTGGTTCTTTATACTTTATGGTATGTTTTAATCTCAGCCACAGTGAAGATAGTTATTGCTGGTTCTGCTGATAAAGAAATAACCTTTGACTCGGGTAGAGCTGGAAGGTGGAACTCAGCTACAATCCCAGCAGGACCCCCAACATGAGAAGTGCTTGCAGCGCCTGGGATTTTCTCTGTGTCCTTCCTCAGCCTGCTCCATGTCCAGATAGGTCATTTAAAAATAAAAATGAAAACGTGTACTGTTACTCTGATGTGAAAAGGCGAATCTTCGCTGGATTCCAGTGCTTGGAAGATCAATCACAGTGACCTGTTTGTTAAATTCCAAGAAAAGGCTGCAGATCCACTTGCAGATTCGCGATGATGAATGACGTGCAGGCTCGTTGACATCGGCAGCGTATGAGGCTGAACTCCACCGTGGCTGAACCCCTCCTCCTAATGTTAGAAAGAAGATGGATGAGAAAAGAGTGACACCAGGAACTATGAAGAAAGAAATTTCCTTCTGGAACCAAATGGGGAATGGATATAGGGAGCCATAGCGTTACCCAGAGTTGAAGGAATGAGCTAACTGACTTGGGGAGGCAGGGGGATTGACAGAAAGTTTGCATATCTGGCTCATGCCATCCTACTGAGCTCTCTAGCACCCTGTCTCAGGAGTCTGGGCACTTCCATCTCACTTCTCAAAGCCTGGATTTTGTGATCTGACCCGCAACAGAAAGAGTTCAGATTCTGCCCCATCTAACTCTATGAACGTGGGAAAAGTGCTTAGATTCCTAGTTTGTAAAGTGGTTGATGGAAGAATGACTTTGGATCAGGCTACTGATATAAAGTGGTGTCCACTGGAAACAGCTCAAGGGTGGAGGCCCCCTGGAAGCAGAAAGAACACTGCTCACCTCCACTCTGCTTCACTTGATAATGATTTTTAATAGAAATTAGAGGAGAATTTTGGTGGGACCAAGATATACATTTGCCACTTGAAGTATGTTGAAGGCAACCAGTAGCATATGCATCATGCAGACCTTGTTAGAAACACAGGCTGCTGAAGCATAATCTATATAGGACTCCAGTGATTCAGGTTCAAATTAAAGGGGAAGTATCCCATCAGAATGGCAGTTATCAAGAATATAAATAATAAATATTGGCAAGGATGTGGGGGAAAAGGTATACTAACACATTGTTGGTGGGACTACAAATTAGTACAGCCACTCTGGAAAGCAGAATGAAGATTCCTCAAAAAACCAGGAGTGGCACCAACATATGACCCAGCTATGCCATTCCTTGGTGTATATCCAAAAGATCTAAAATTAGCATACTATAGCAAAATAGCCACATGAATGTTTATAAAATTGCAGTTTAAAATATCCAAGCTATGGAATCAACCTAGGTGCCCATCAACAGATGAATGCTTAAAGAAAATGTGGTATACATACACAATGGAATTTTACTCAGTCATAAAGAATGAAATTGTGGCATTTGCTGGTAAATGGATGGAAATGGAGAACATCATGCTAAGTGAAATAAGTCAGATCCAGAAAGTCTAGGATTGAATGTTTTGACTCATGCAGAAGCTAGACAAAAATCAAGGGGTCAAAAAAGAGAAAAAAGGAGGTTGGTGATTTAGCTCAGTGGCAGAGCGCTTGCCTAGCATGCGCAAGGCCCCGAGTTCGATTCTCAGCCCTGAAAAAAAAAAAAGAGAGAGAGAGAAAAGCAGGTGGAATTCCATGAAAACAGAAGAAACATCTGTGGAGCAGAGGAGTGATTGATGGGGAGGGTGGAGAGACAGGAAAAGGGAAGAACAGTGAAATGAATGTGACCACACTTTACTATGTACATAAATGAATATACCTCAGTGAATATTGTATTTATGTATGCCCATAATGCAATTCTAAAACAGCTATAGTAGAAGAGTGATTAGTAGAGAACTGGGAAAAGAGGGAGGAAGGAGGAGAGGGAAAGGGAAATTACCGGGGACTCAATTGGAGCAAATTTTATTCTATGCTTGTACAATTATGTCAAAATGAATCCCAATATTATGTATAACTAAAAGAAGCTAATAAAAAGTTAAAAAAATTAAAAAAAGAAATAACCTTTGTTTGATATGAATAAGATCTTAAATTCAAAGGAATCGTTTTCTTATTTTATTTATACCATCATTGTACTAAAAATATACTGCTATAAAATATAGAATTGAGATCCTCTAAGAAGAGTATGGGCCTTGTGTGAGAATGATACAAACACTTCAAACCTGAGTCACTGGTTGTAAAGGTTTCCTTGGTACAATGAGAACATGTTTCCAACCCCTACCCTAACTACAATGTTTCTCAGTTAATGATTTTCAGAGAAGTAGTATCATCAAAATTAAGTCTTACTCCTCTGATATAACGTTTTAATGCCATGTTCCTGCTAGGTAATGCAGGCAGCTTCAAGGGGAACCAGTCTTGAGTTAGGAGCAAGGTTCTTTCTCTTCTATTCATAGTTTATTTAAGTAAAGAATATGTTACCAGGCCCAACCCTAACATTTATAAGGTTGAAGTACTGTATGTCTAAATATTTTAAAAGTTGTGAACAAAACTATAAATAAAATCTGCTCTGTCCACCTACCTTGACAAATATGTCTTCATTATTGGAAAGGGCTAAATTTAAATGTAAAATCCTACATCTCCTCCACATTCCATGCCAGAAAATGTTGGCATAGACACATCCAGCCTCTTGACTCCTAAACACCTCTCTTCTCTTAAGCTTCATGCCGCCCTCCTGGATGAATTTTATACTATGGGTAGTTCTGTGCTTATTTTTGTGGACACCTCAGCCCAGTGTTCAAGTTTTATCAACCCCTTGCAAACAGCTGTCCTGGCTCTCCCTTCCTTCCTCTGAAGGTTAAGCTTAGAGAAGATAATTATAAAGGAATTCAGGGCCTTTGAGCAAGGAACTCTAGGATCTTAGAAAACAGGAATATGGCTTGAGCGAGTAGAAGTGAAACAGTCTCCAGGAGGGACATCCACTTGTTCTGAGCCTAAGCAATGTGCAAAGCAATGCTCTCCATAGTTGAACATTTCACTACCTACATTCCTATGGCTGCTCCTTAGAGATTTGGAGATGATATTATTTAAAAAGTGCAGTGTTGCTGTGTTCCTAGGGGGCAAAAAGCCTGAATGGTTAAAACTGTGATGCAGATCAGAGTGGCCAGCAGTATATATTGCCAGGACACCTGGCCATCCCTGAAGAGCAGGATCAACAGCAATGATAGGGTAGAATTTGCCTTCAAATGGAGCAAACTTCCAGAAATCTTGGTCTTTATAGCAGACTTCAATTAAAAAAAAAACTATTTGAAATTATATAGATAAGGACACATATAGGAAAAAAGTAACCAAGGAACCCAGGTTTTTGCCAAATGAAACATTAGTATTCCTTGTAAATATTATAAAATTGGGAAGTAAAGCATGCATTTTTTTCCTCAAATGTGAAACTCTATGCCAATGCTAAATGTAAAATGCTTTGATGAATTAGGTTCTCATTTAAAAGACATTGAAGGGGCTGAAGTGGTGGCTTAGTGTTTATGGCACTTGCCCAGCATGTGCAAGTATATGAGTTCAAACTCCAGCACCACGTACACAGCTGAGAATCAGAGCAATGAGGGCCACGTGAAAAACTAAATGAAATTGATCCTCCCTTTCTGTCTCTCATTGTCCCTCTCTCTTTAAAAATAAATAAATAAATAAATAAAAGACATTTAAAAAATAATAATAATGCTCTGGAACCCCTTACAACTGGAGTTTCAAGACATTTCTCTCCACCACAGAAACCAACTAAAATAGTTGCTACTGTGTAACCCCTTTTTAATCAGTTTTATTAACTAAGGTTAGTAGAATAAAAATTATAGACCATTGCTTAGCTATATGTGATTGGTGAAGTTCTGAATGTAACAATCTTCCTGCTTCTGTAGGAAAGCTTTAAAGTGCCCTCATTCCTTCATTAACATCTTAGAAGAGCAGAGAGGGAAGCAGTTAGTTAGGCCATAGTTTATATGTCATCTAGCTTGTCAGTAATTTCTAGTTTTGCGATTACTATCACACCAGCAAACACACAATACATAATACACACACATTGTCCATGCCAGGTCAACCCTTCTCATTTTTATAAATGCCTTGATCAGTACATAAATTGACTTCTAACCCTAGCCTTAGATTGAAATTACAGTGTCAATAACCTTACTCTTAAGTCCAAGAGTAAGGCAAAAGGGCTAGCGAGGTGGCTCAGTGGTAGAGCACTTCCCTGGCATATGTAAGGTTCAGGGTTCGATCCCTTGTACCACATATACAAATATGTATGTGTGTGTCTCTCCCTCGCTTCCTCTCCATCTCTCTCTTTAAAAAAAAAAAAAAATTAAGGCATAGTTCCATATTCAGGCTGTGCTTCTTATCACCCCACTCAGCTAGAAGCATTTCATTTTGAAATCATCGTATTATGGCTATTAAATGGAATTCTAGGTTTTATATCAACAGTGTTTGAAAAGTGGGTTATGAAGATAATGTGACTTAGTAGACACACAGGTTTAGGACCTTTTGCAAACATGAACATATTTAATACTCAAGTTAACCCTATCTGATTCATATATAAGAAAGGCTCAAAGCATTTAACTTGTCAGAAGTCACACAACTGATAGTGGTAGAGTTGTAATCCAAACCCATGTCGGTCTGGTCAACATCTTTTGTTGTTCTTTCCATGCAACACTCCATGCATGGATTTAAATTCTATATTTCCCATTTAATATCTTTGCAATCTAGGAAAGTTATCTATATCTTTGCTTGAGTCTTAATTTTCTCATCAGTAGTCTAATCATAAGGACCATTTCTTTGCAGTGATGTTGTATTACCTTAGATAAGAAGGTAGGTTGGTGAATAGGCAGGTAGACGGGCACACAGTAGGTACCTTATTTTAGTTCCATTTCCATTCCCTTTTCATAAATATTGAGGTTATATGTATTACTCAGGACTATATTCAGTTGCTTTCTATTCTGGATTAGATTTTAAAAAGTGGATTCTGCACTGCCAATTCAAGCAATAATGTGTGTAATTAGGCCATCATTTTTTGGACCCATGTCTTTGTAAGATGAACTTAGAAGGTAAAATAAATAGAACAGATAACATAAAGCACATGCTGGCTTTAATAATACTGTATTGTAACAGAAAAAAATAGCCTGCAGTTTCTGAATGTTGTGGCAAATGATTCATGGAATTACAAAGAATCCAACAGCATTCTTTGGTATGTAGCCAAAGTGATAATCAGAGGCAAACTAATTCAATGCTTTGAAAAATACAACCAACAAAATAGAATGGGAAAATAAGTCAATTAGAGAAGAAAATGGCAACATTAGGAGGAAGCATAAACATAATTAGGTCTAACTAGGCAATCATAGCTAGACTTGAATTAAATCTTAACTAGTAGGAATGAACAAAAAGTTTTATAAGTGCTTTAAAACAGGGATTCTATATAGACTTTTTGAAAGTTAATAGGTAGATTAAATCCCAAAGATATGTCATATTCCAACTAGAAGATAGAAACTACTTCAAAGAATTTTATATTCATCTGCTCAGTGCCTAGGACAACTTAAAGATCTTCCTCTCTAGAACAAATGATTCATTGGCAGAAATTGGCAAAATGTATCCATATGCATATGCATACATATTTTCTTCCTACATACAGAAATCTGAACTTACTTCTGCTGCCAGCTCTGGTCTGCAGTATGAGCCCAGAGTATCACTTTATTCTCAATCTGTGTAGATTGCTCCTAGGGTAGCTTACATAGTATTTTCTGGCTACAGTTTTTCAGGTCAGCTATTTGGCCTGTTGGGTATTAATGATAATGGTCCCCAGCTCAGCAGAAATGCTTGCTTAGGGTAGTGGGGTGGGGGGGAGTTTACTTTTGTATTCGCTCTTACATGGCCTGTGATCCCTTCTTCAGCTATCCACATGCAAACATGTTGGCATCTGAACTGCCAGCCTCTGTACAGCATGGATCTTCACAGAATCATCTAGTAGTGCTAATACAAGAGGGCTTTCCCAGGCCCTTTTGCAGCTCCTCATGTAAAACTGATGATAGAAGTCGGTCCTCATGAACTGTTGAGAGGACTAGGATTATCTTACCCTTATGTGTGACTATTGATCAGTAGGCCTTTGTTTGGGTGTGGATTTTAGGATATTCTGGCCTTGATACTCCCTCCATAGCCATTAGTTTCCTCACATTTGACTTCATCTTTATTCTCCAGATTGGCTTCCTTGTGTAACATTAACAACTTTCAGCTCTGTGATCCTGATAAACTTCTTAGATACATATATTACTTTAAGAATCCTACACATTGTAATGGATGCTGTAAAAACTTTCCAGACTAGTAAGATGTTGTATATAAAACCCAAAGTCTGTAAATGAAAAAAAAATGTATAAGTGTCCCGGGTGAAAAATATATATCATAAAAGATTGATTCCTGAATACCATCACACCCTCTTCTATCCCTGGTAAAGTAGAAAAAAGCAAAAAATAAGAAAAAAATTACTGTGTTCTGAATACCTTAGACTGGTTGAGTGTGTTCCCTTCAGTACTAGGAAAAAAATGAATGTCATATGGTTTTACTAAGGCAAATCTGACAGTCTTTTTAAAAATAGCTTGGGTGTATATGGTAGGCAGTAAAATGGGCCTCTGACAATGTCTACATCTTAATCTTTGGAACTGTAGATACGTTAGGTTGCAGATGGAACCTAGGTTGCTAATTGGCTGATCTGAAAATAGATTGTCCTGAATTATCTGAATGGGCCTAATGACTACGGTTCTTAAAAGTGGAAGAAACGCGAAGGAATCTGTGTCAGAGTGGTTCAGTATGTGAAAGAATTGACATGACATTGCTGTCTCTGGAGATCGGAGGGGATGCAAACCAAAGAAATGCGGATATCCTTAGAAACCAGAAAAGGACAAAAAATAGAAATCCTCTAGACCCTGCCAATACCATTGTGTTAGCCCAGTGAGACTCGTTTTTTAGTTCTGACCTCCAGAATTATAAGTTTGAATTACTTTTATCCACTGTTTATAGTAATTTTTTACAGAGTGATAGGAATCTCTTACAGTATGAAAGTGACATTGATTTGAATAAATACTGCTCAGCTATTGCCTTCTAATTGTGGACTTTTCCTCCAGTGTGGTATTTTGTTTCTTCTTTCTTCCTCTCCTTACCATGCATCTCACTGTCATTTTTGCTTTGATGATCCAAAATCATCTTTAAAATCATCTTTATGTGAAGCTGTCTCCTTACATCTTCATCTACCATCCAAATCAGAAAAAGCTTCCCATCTAACAGGGAAGAAATTTTCTCCATCTGAATTCTTGGCATACACATTCTTTCCCCTATCTCTTGTCTTGCAGCTTTCCTTGCAATCTTGCTTCCTAGACTTCTTCCCTCTTCCACTAATTTGTACAAATAAACACCCACTTCACTGGTACTCAGTAGGCTGAGGCAGAGAGATTACAATCTCAAGTCCAGTTGGGCAACTTAGGGAGACCCTTTCTCAAAATAAAAAGAAATCTGTTCCCAGTACTTCCCCCTGCCAAAAATAGAAAAAGAAGCAGAAGAAGAAGAGGAAGAAAAGACAGTAACACCAACCTTGGTCTCAGTCTATACATGCAAGCATCCAGAGAATGAAGAAAGCTTATTGAAAATCACTTGTACCTTTAAAAGCTGACCCTGGTTCTTACCTCATGACCTTCATCAGTCTGTATCCCTGTGCACAAGCTATTCTTGTTTTTAAAGCCTCTGGTTCTACATCCTTCCTGTGGCCAATGCCTTATACCTTCCTTAAAGATAAAAACTCTCTCCCTTAAGATTCATGAGCTGGAGCAGGTCTTTTAGTCAGAACTGCTGGAGTACCTCTCCATCAGGCCAGGAGCCAGCAATGGCCCACAGCCCAAATCCAGCCCATCATCTGTTTTTGTAGCTAAAGGTTTATTAGAAGTAAATCATACTTATTCGTTTACCTGTTGTCTGCACTAAAGTGGCAGAACTGAATAATTGTGGTAGTTTTATGGATTAAAAGCTTAAAAGATTGACTTTCTGGTCCCTTAACAAAAATATTTGCCATCAGTTTGGGGTGTTTCTGTTTTTGTTTTGTTT
This sequence comes from Aplodontia rufa, assembly GCA_004027875.1. Taxonomy (NCBI): domain Eukaryota; kingdom Metazoa; phylum Chordata; class Mammalia; order Rodentia; family Aplodontiidae; genus Aplodontia; species Aplodontia rufa. Next base: position 27,541 of record PVKS010002512.1, read on the forward strand.
TGTGATAGCTTAGTTAACATAATGATTTTATACTTGGACAGCTAGTATTTTAATAGAAAGGAAGGAGAGAGAATGTATGCGCAATGGAGATAATGATTGTTATCTGTCTACTTACAGATCTACAATCTGGATGCACAAACAGTGATATTGTCTATAAGGTGTGACTTCTATATAAAATGTTCACTTGGCTACCTAAGATGGCTTGCTCTTGTTAAGAGGACAGTTACGATACAGTTCTTTTGATATCTTTTCAGGTTACCAGGACAGTGGAGTCAGATTGATCCCTGCACATCTTGTCTATAGTTCTCCAAAGATGATGATAATTAGAGTGATTAGTAATAGTGATCTCTTACTAAGTGACCACTGGCACTATGTGAAGTGCTCTAACTTGTTTCTTTGGAAAGAAACATATTGAAACTATGGGAGAATTTGTTTCAAATTTGTTTAAAAAATTAGCAAGCTGTGACTGTGTTACAAAGAATTCTGTGTAACATAAATGCAGGTTAGGATTACCGGGAAGTCCTTTCTTCCCATAACAGAATAAACTCTTCCAACAAGGACGGTGTCCATAAGGATGAGGTCTTCATCCTGATCCCTGAACTCTTCACTCCCACCTTCTGCTCTGGCTCCCCATGGATCCGCACTTGGTTGTTGTCAGAGCTCCCTGGCTTCTTTTGCATTGCTTCAGTGCCAAAGTGCATCAGAACCAGGCTCACTTCCCTTTGTGTGAAGTCAACTGCTTCTGAGTCTTATTCACCTGCAGTGTACCTGGAGGCTATGTCACCCCTGTGTACCAGGTTCCTGTCAGGTGCCAGTGTTCAGGGGCAAGTATTAGGCTTCAAAGTCCTGTGACAAATTGCTCCTGAGCTGCCGGCCACATCTTGGTCACACTCAGAGTCTTTCAGGGTGCTGCCCTTATTTGCCCTGACTGTGCCATCTGGGTGCCATGTTTACTTCATGGCCATCATGTTAGTCTCATCATGAATTTCTGTTCTGACAGACTGCCACTGACTCCTTTGGCCATTTATTTTCTTTGTTTTCTGTTGTCCAGCAGGGTGTTCACTATTTTAACCCCTAGTTAGGACCTGGAGGAAATGGTTCCTAGGATAGGTAACAACTGTGTCTATGATCCACAGTAGCTTTTACTTTAGAGTATTGCCTGTCTGACTGACAGAATTTTAATTCCTACATACATTGAATGCCATGTTTCTTTCTCCAAAGCACTTAAGTCTCCTAATTTATGTTCCTTCCTCTGTGTATGGATCTCTCTCCTCCTTCTCCCCGATTCTTTGTCCCTTCCTCTCCCTCCTTTCTTCCCTTTCTCTAACTCTTGCACCTTCCCAACTAAACTGAGTCAGAATATCTGATTTAAAATGTAACACCACCATATTTACTATATGATGTGAGATAAACCAACTCATCATTTTTGGTGGCTGTAAGATGAAATTTAAACTCTCTGCCTTGCTAAATGTGTTAAGTTTTTGGTGAGGCTGAAATGAGGAAGCAAATACATTTATTTGATAAGCATTTATTTAGCTTTTAATATGTACAGGCACTATACATTCACAAAGAGGACAAACAAGGCCCCTTCCCCCATGGTACTGACATGGTTGGAAGACACATATTAGATGAGCAAGCACAATAAGTATCACAGATTTTTGTTTTGAAGGAAGAGAGCATGTTGCAGTGATTGAGAGCAACAGAGAAGGCAATTTAGGAAAAGCTTCTTCAAGAAAGTGATATTGAGGTGCAGCACTGGTGGAAGAACTCCTAGCTATAAGCAAAAGAGGGAGGGAGGGAAGAGAGGAAGCCAGGCAGGCAGGCAGCAAGCGGGTAGGGACTGAGGCTTTAGAGAGCCTGATCAGTGGCTTGGCACTATTTGCTATGCAGGCTTTTGGAGGGGGTAGCCACTGAGTCAGCTGTGGAGAAGCAGGCACCAGCAGTGTTGGTGCTTGGCTCCTGGGGGCATGGGACCCAAGGGATGAGAAGGGGAGTCTCTGTAGTGGTTTTCTCCCTGTGGCGCTGTCCTTGCCTCTCCAAGCTTGGTGGGTTCCTTACCCCACCCCATGTCTTGATTATGAGCAAGAGGTTTCATGGGGCTCCTCAGGATTATGATGCCTCCCAAGTTGCAGCTGCTGGTGGTAGTGGCCTTCATGGTGGCATTGCTTTTCTTGGGAAACTGGATCCAGAAACTGGACGAGTCCCAGTCAAAGCTAGATTCAGCAAGTGGATGACTGTGTTAGGAAAACATGCCTCACCATACCCTTATACCTTTCAAGCAGTATGCTTTCTACCATAAAAAAGTTTCCAAGAAGGTGCTCAAGACACCACCAGTAGGATCCCCTGCTGGATCAGCCCTGCTCAGGACCAACCAAGGTTCCTTGCTTGGAGCAGCCCCGCCTACCTAACCCTGTGTTCCTGTTGGGGCCTGTTTGTGTCCTGTAAGACTGCCTTCAAGAGTAGCCCTGCTCAGGATCAACCTGGGGAAGTTCTGCTCCAGGAGCTGCCCCATCTACCTACACCCTGTGTTCCTGTGGGGGTCTGTTTGAGTCCTGCCAGAAGGTAGGACTATATTTTGGTAGGTTCACATTTGCAACCTTGAGCCTGGAAACAAAAAGTAGAGCAACAGGAGGACCCAGAAAAAACATCTGACAATAAGGACAGGCTGAGCAAGCCAGAGTGCACAGAAGACAGACTTTTAAAAAAAAAGTCTGGAATGAAAAGAGAAGAAACAATCTAAGAGTAATTGGAATACAGGAGGAAATGAAACACAAACAAATGGTTACAGAACATTCTCAAGGAAACTGCAAAAGAAAAAGTTGCCCATATAAAAATAGAGTCAGATATGCTCATCTAGGAAGCTTATAGGGCACCCAATAGGCCTAATCAAATGAGAAGCTCACCAAGACACATCATATTCAAAATGTACAACAGGGAAATCAAGGAAGAATATTGAAAGCAGCAAGGGAGAAATGCCAAAACATGTTCAGATGCAAACCAATAAGAATTACATCAGACTTTTCAGTTCAGACTCTGAAAGCAAGAAGATCACATGGAAGGAGATCTTTCAATTCCTGAATGAACACAACATCCACCAAAACTCAGCTTCAAATTTGAGGGGGAAATAAGAACTTTTCATGATAGAACAAACTTGCAGCATTCATCACCAAAAAGCCAGCATTACAAAGAATTTTCAAAGATAAACTCCAGATAGAAGAACAAGCTAATATTCCTCAAAACCCACAAACAGAGGAAATTCCATAAAGGTACATGCTATCAAATAAAACAGTGTGAATATGAACTGTAACCAATTAACAACTCTGATACTGAATGTGAATGGTCTCAATGCATGAATCAAAAGACACAGACTAGCAAATTGGGTCAAAAAACAAAATCCAACAATATGCTGCTTACAGGAAACCCACCTTACAGCCAGTGACAACCACAGATTAAGAGTGAAAGGATAGAAAAAAATATACCAGGCATATGGCCCAAGAAAGCAAGCTGGAGTTGAATTCTTATATCCAACGAAGAAGATTTTAAACATAAATTAATCAAAAGGTATAAAGAATTCCACTACATTCTAGTAAATGAAACAATACAACAGGAAGAAATAACCATAGTAAATATATACTGTCCAAACACCAATGCTCCCAACTATGTGGAAAAAATACTCCAAGATATAAAACCACTTGTGGACCTCAACACGATAGTACTGGGAGACTTTAACACTCCTCTATCATGATTAGACAGACCATCCAAGCAAAGAAACAATAAAGAGATCTCCAGTCTAAACAACACCATAAATTAAACAGACTTAACAGACACATCTACAGAATAATCCACCCCAAATTGGCAGAGTATACCTTCTTCTCAGCAGCACATGGATCCTTCTCCAAAATAGATCATATTCTAGTTCACAAAGGAAATCTCAGCAAATATAAAAAGTAGATATTAATCCATGTATCCTATCAGACCATGATGCCATGACCCTAATAATTAATAGCAAAATCCATGGCACAAAACACATATATATGCGGAGATTGAATAACACCCTATTAAATAAAGAATGTATCCAAGAAAACTTGAGAACAGCAATTAAGGAATTCTTGGAAGAGAATGAGTATGAAAACACAACATATCAAAACCTCTGGGACAGCATGAAAACATTCTTATGAGAAAAATTTATTGATTGAATGTCCACATTAAGAATCAGGAGATATCCCTAAAAAATAAGCTTATGCTCCAACTCAAATCTCTACAAAAGGAAGAATAGTCTAATCCCAAAGCCAGCAGAAGATAGGAAATAATATCAGGGCTGAAACCAATGAAATTGACAATTAAAAAAACAATAAAAAGAATTGATGAAAGAAAGATCTGGTTCTATGAAAAAAATAAATAAAATTGACAGACCCCTAGCTAATCTAACTAAAAGAAGGAGAGAATCAAAGCAGATATACCAAATCACCAACAAAATGGGGATGATCACTACTGACCCCCTTAAAATCAAACAGATTATCAGAACATATTTTGAGAAACTGTACTCGTAAATCAGATAATCTGGATGACATGGACAAATTTCTAGACACATACAACATCCCCAAGTTGACACAGGATGACATTGAAATCCTAAACAGCCCAATAACAGGCACCAAAATCCATATAGCAGTTAAAAGTCTTCCAAATAAGAAAAGTCCAGGACCTGATGGATTCTCTGTGGAGTTTTACCACACCTATGAAGAAGAGCTATCACCTCTCCTTATTAAGCTATTCCAAGAAACAGGAAAAGAGGGAACACTCCTAAACACTTTTTATGAAGCAAACATAACTCTGATACCAAAACCCAACAAAAACATATAGAAAAAAGAAAACTACAGATCAGTATCCCTCATGAATATCAATGCAGAAATCCTCAATAAGGTTGTTGCAAACTGCATTGAAAAACACATCAAGAAAATAATTCATATGATCAATTGATGACGTGGAGCATCCAGGAGGAGGAAGTGAAGAGAAAGTGCGTCGAAGAGAAAGAAATGATGAGATGGAACATCCAGGAGAAGGAAGTGACGAGATGGAACATCCAGGAGAAGGAAGTGACGTGGGCTTCATTCCAGGTATGCAAGGCTAGTTCAACTTAAATCAATAAATGTGATTCATCACTTAAACAGAATTAAGGACATAAAGCATATGATCATCTCAATACATGCAGAAAAGGCCTTTGATAAAATCAGCACCCATTTTTGCTCAAAACTCTAGAGAAAATAGGGATCAAAGTAACTTATCTTCACTTTGTAAAGGCCATGTATGCCGAACCCTCAGCTAGTATAATACTAGATGGAGAAAGGTTGAAAGCATTTCCAATGAACTCAGAAACAAGACAAGGCTGCCCGCTTTCACCACTTTTATTCAATATAGTCTTTGAGACTCTGGCTGGAGCAATCAGGCAAGAGGAAGAAATCAAAGGGATAAGAATAGGAAGGGAGGAAGTCAAACTATCCCTTTTTGCTGAGGACATGATCCTATATCTGGAAGATCCAAAAAAACTCCACCAGAAAACTGCTAGAGCTAATAAACAGATTTGGCAAAGTAGCAGGCTACAAGACCAACACTCATAAATCAATAGCTTTCCTATATGCCAACAATATTAGGGCAGAAGAAGAAATTAGGAAATCGGTCCCAATCATACTATCCTTTAAAAGAATAAAATACTTGGGAATTAATCTAACAAGAGAAGTAAAAGACCTCTACAAGGAAAATTATTGAACACTGAAAACTGAAATTGCAGAAAACCTGAGAAGATAGAAAGATGTTCTGTGCTCTTGGTTAGGCAGAATTAACATAATTAAAATGGTCATTCTGCCAAAAGCACTGTATAGGTTTAATGCAGTCCCCATCAAGATATCAATGTCATTCATTGTAGATATAGAAAAAGCATTTGTTGTTGAAATTCATATGGAACAACAAGAAACCCAGGATAGCCACACCATTACTAAGCAAGAAAGACGAAACAGATGGTTTTGCAATACCAGATCTAAAATTATACTAAAGAGCTGTAGTAATAAAAACAGCATGGTACTGGTATCAAAATAGGAATGAAGACCAATGAAATAGAAAACTCTGAGACAAACCCACAAATCTTTAAACATCTGATCTTTGACAAAGGTGATCAAAATATAACATGGAGGAGAGAGCCTATTCAATAAATAGTGCTAGACAAACTGGACAACCACATGCAGAAAATTAAATTTAGATCCTTATTTCTCACATTGCACAAAAATCAAATCTAAGTGGATCAAGGAATTAGGAATTAAACCAGCTACCATACTACTGCTAGAAGAAAAATTAGGAGCAACACTCACATATGGGAGTTGGTAACAACTTCCTCAACAAGACTCCTAAAGTGAAAGTATTACAGTCAAAAATCAATGAGTGGGATGCCATTAAACTAAAATGTTTCTGTACAGCCAAAGAAATAGTCAAAATAGTCAAGAGACAACCTACAGAATGGGAGAGAATCATGGACTGTGAACCCTCGACTGGGGACCAATATCCAAAATTTACAAAGAACTCAGAAAACTCAATAATAAAAACATGAACAATCCAATCAATAAATGGGCCAGAGAGCTAAACAGAAACTTGTCAACAGAGGGCACTGAGAAAGCCAATGAATACATGAGAAAGTGTTCTAATCACCGGCAATCCGAGAAATGAAAATCAAAACTACACTAAGATTTCACCTTACTCCATTCTGGCGGCAAAGATGAAGAATATAAACAATAACAAATGCTGGAGGAGTTATGAGGAGTTAGGAACACTAGTACCCTGTTGGTGGAATTGCAGACTGATTCAGCCACTCTGGAAAGCAGTGTGGAGATTCGCCAAAAAATTAGGATCGAATCCAACATATGACCCAGCTATCCCTCTTCTGCATATTTTCCCAGAGTAGTTAAAATCAGCATATTACTATGACACAGTAAAGTCCATGTTCATAGCAATTCAATTTACAATACCTAAATTATGGAACCTCACTGGATGAATGGATCCAAGTGCTCTGGTTTATATATGTGATGGAATTCTACTCAGCTATTAGAAACAATGATATTGCACTTACTGAAAGTAAATGGATAACATTGAAAGAAATCATGCTGAGTGAAATTAGCCAAACCCAGAGAGTCAAGGGCCGAAAGTTTTCCCTCATTTGTGGAGGCTGGACCTTTGGGAGAAAGGTAGACAAACTCATGTATTAGATCCATAAAACAAAAATGCAAAATGTTAATATTTATGAAATAAAGTTGCAAGATACTTCATAAGATATTTGAACAAGCTATGCTGCATACCTGTACAAAAACATAAATGTTTAATCCCATTCTCAAATATTTTAAAAAATACCAAGGGATGATAGGAAGGGAGAATGGGAAATGTTGGAACTGAGATAAAGCAAGGTACATTCCAAGCAGTTATAAACTGTCACTGTATATAATATATATATATATATATATATATATATATATATATATATATATATATATAATGTTATTCATAGGTTTAATTATGTCACTGTATTTGTGTTTTTTAGGGATAATATAGGACCCAGAAGAAAGGTGGAGATGGGAGGAGTGAGGTAGAAGGGTGGTGGGAGTATATTGAACAAATTGTATTGCTAATTTGTGTGCATCTAGGAATAAGTGACAACTAATCCTATCATTATGTAAAACTATAATCCACTAATAAAAATATGTATATATGTAAAAAATAATAATTACAAAAAAAGAAGAAAAAATTCCAAAATATTAAGACCCATTTATAAAAAGTCAGTTTTTACTGATGCTTCATTTTTAAATTACTAACTAAAATAATTTATCCCATTCAAAAAAGAAAAGAAAAGAAAATGATACTAAGAAAGTGACACTTGAGGTCATAATACTTGAAAGAAAGCCTGTACTATGAATGTGCTTTTTATGTAATAAGATGTCACATCAAAGAATAGTAGCTCCCTCCCCTTGTACAATAGGGGAAATTATAATACAATAAGTTCTTATTTCTGGAACTATAACTTTACAATAATCTCTGTACTTTCTTGTGAGCTTCCATGTTTATATCCAAATCTCTTACCATCTCATCCTCTTTACTTTCTCATGTTCTCAGTAAATATTTATAGAACAAATGAGCAAATGAACTGTTTTTCCAAATCTTACTCAGTCTATCTATAGGATTATAGTTTTTCCTCTGTAATTTTACATACATATTTGTTCCTCACATTTTGAATGCGTATAAATACTTTTATTTTCATATATGAGATATTAAAATTTTATCTCCACAGAAGTTTCAAATTCTAAATCTATTCTCTCCTTTTGCTGTAAGTGTAGAACTTTGTCATTACTTCTGGAGACAACCAGAGGCATTGATTGACAGGGTCTCTGAGATTCTTTGTACATTATCTAGAGCATAGTGACAAGCACTCAGCATATAGAATGTGGGTGTTATTTTACTAATAACAGTAACAGTCACTGGGACTCCAGTTGTTTTGGTTTTATTTTCAGCATCATAAATAATCAAACATATTATTCACATTAAGTAGAAACTTTCTAAGAAAAATCTTAATACTAAGGAACTTCTCATTTCCATAGTTAAGGAGCAACTACAAGCATATTTCTGGGTTTTTTTCTTTTTCCTTTTTTTTTTAAATTAAGGAGTTGAGTTGTTCCACAATCATAAATGTGTATAAAGTAACAATATAATATGCATTTGATCCTAATCCAGAGTCACACCCACATCACCCACACCCTAGTCATGATTCTTCTATATTTCCCCCTATAACATTTATAAATATCTCTCTGAATGTATAGAAGATATATATATATAAAAGGATTCATATATATGTATATATATGCATATATATAGCATACTCTTTACCCCAGTAGCCAAATAATACTTATGCAATAATTTAATTCTTGTTTCTAATAGCTGAGTAGAACTCCATTGTGTGTATGTGTGTGTGTATGCACATGTGTATATGTGTATGTACACACACACACACACACATACACACACACTTATTTTTACTAGAGCTTTTGGATTCATTCATCCAGTGACGGGCATTTGAGTTGATTCCATAATTTAGCTGTGGTAAATTGAACTGCTATGAACATAGATTTTGCTGTGTCTCTGTAATGTGCTGATTCTAACTCCTCTGGGAAAATACCCAGAAGAGGGATAACTGGGTCATATATTGGATCCATCCCTAATTTTTTGAGAAGTCTCCACAATGCTTTCCAGAACAGCTGTACCAGTCTGCAGTTCCACCAATAGTGTGCTAGTGTTCCTATCTCACCATAACTGCTCTACCATTTGTTATTGTTTAAATTCTTCATCTTTGCCGATTTGATTACAGTGAGGTGAAATCTTAATGTAGTTTTGATTTGTGTTTCTCTGATTACTAGTGATTTAGAACATTTTCTCATACTCATTGACTTGATCAATTTCCTGTGTTGAGAAATTTGTTTAGCTCTCTGACAGATTTATTGATTGGAATGTTTGTGGTTTTGATATCCAGTTTTTTGAGTTTAAACTTTGGATGTTAGTCCCCTGTTGGAATCATAGGTCATGATTATCTCCCATTCTGTCGGTTCTCTCTTGACAGTTTTGACCAATTCCTTGACTGAGCAAAAGCTTTTTAATTTAATGGCATCCCATTCATTCATTTTCTTTTTTTTTTAAGAAATTTACTGATTGATTTGTTTTATTCATTCAACATAGTCATACATATAGAAGGGAATTGTTGCCACATAGCCATGATCACGTAATGATACCATAAGGTAAGGCTAATGCCAGTTCATGATTTCCCCGCTTTGGGTTTCCCCTGATCCCATGTTTCCCCTACTTTACCCCCATGTTAGTTTGGCTTCTCATGGAAGTTAAAAGCTCCCCACTGAGTTGATAACCCCCCTACGCCCTCCCTCCAGCTGCTTTGATATACCCCCTAATCCCAAACCTACCGTCCTGCCCCTCTCCCTTCATCCCACAGCATCACAGGCAGGATTCTCCCTGTTCATGTAAAAATTCACCCATGTTGAGGTTGTTATTAGTTTAACCAACGTTCAGACTGTTTCCAGTTGTATTCTAGCTTCCACATATGAGAGAAAACATTCAGCCCTTGAGTTTAGGATATTTCACTTAGCATAATTTTTTCCATCTCCATCCATTTGACTGCAAATGCCATGATATCATTCTCTGTAATAACAGAGTAGAATTCCATTGTATATATGTACCACAGTTTTTTAATCCACTCGTCCAGTGAGCGATATCTGGGTTAGTTCCATAGTTTGGCTATAGTAAATTGAGCTGCTGTAAACATTGATGAAGCTGTATCTCTGTAATATGTTGAATCTAGCTCTTTTGGGAAAATACCCAGGAGTGGGATAGCTGGGTCATAAGGTAGTTCCAGCCCTAGTTTTTTGAGGAGTCTCAACACTGTTTTCCAGAGTGGCTGTACAAGCTTGCAGTCCCACCAATGGTGTGGTAGGGTTCCTCTCTTCCCACAACCCTTTAAACAGAAGAAAGTCAACAATCACAAAACACAGTAAACATATCCAAGATGGTGCAAAACATAGCAATACACACAACTTCAGGGACCCAAATTCCCATATCTGTTCTAACTCTGAACATGAATGGACTCAATGCCCCAATCAAAAGACACAGATTGGCTTACTGGATCAAAAAACAAAATCCAACAATTTACTGCCAACAGGAGACACAGTTCACAATCAAAAATAGACACAGACTGAAGGTGAAAGGTTGGCAAAATGTCTCCCAGGCTTGTGGCCCAAAAAAGCAAGCTAGCGTAGAGATCCTGATATCCGATAAAGTTAATTTTGACCAAAAACTAGTCAGAAAGTACAAAGAAGGTCACTATATCATAGTAAAAGAAGCAATTCATCAAGAACACATAACAATAATTAACATTTATGCCCCCAATTACAACCCTCCCAAGTGTCCTCAAGGACATTAAACCCCTCATCAGTCTCAACACAGTAATACTGGGGGACTTTAATACACCATTATCAACAATAGGCAAATCATCAAAGCAAAAAATCAACAAAGATATCTCTAACCTAAATAACTCTATAAATCAACTGGACTTAACATACATTTGAAGAATATTCCATCCCAAATCGGCTGAGCTTACCTTTTTCTCAGCAGCTCATGGATTCTTCTCCAAAATAGACCACATCCTAGTCCACAAAGCTTACCTTAACAAATATAAAAAAGTTGATATAGTCCCATGTATCCTGTCAGACCACAATGGTATGATCTTAGCAATTAACAGCAAGAAAAACAACAGAAACTACTCAAATACTTGGAAATTGAATAATACCCTCTTAAACAAAGAATGGATAAAAGAGGTAATAAGAACAGAAATTAAGAAATTCTTGGATACAAATGAGAATGATATGAAAGCTTTCTTTAAGAGGTAAATTTATAGCACTGTGTGCCTTCATCAAAAATCAGGAAACAGCCCAAATTAAAATAGACTTATGCTCCAAATCAAATCCCTACAAAAAGAGGAACAATCCAATCTCAAACCTAAAAGAAGACAGGAAATAACTAAGATCATAGCTGATATCAATGAAATTGAGAACAAAAACAACAAAAAAAAAAACAATATAAATTATCAACAAAACAAAAAGTTGGTTCTTTGAAAAAATAAAATTGACAGACCCTTTGCCAATCTCACCAAAAGGAGAAATGAAGTGAAGCAAATCAATAAAATCAAAGATGAAAATGGAGATATCACCACTGACTCAACCAAAATCCAGAAGATTATCAGAACTTATTTTGAAAAATTATATTCTGCTAAGTTTAATAATCTGTAAGAAATGGACAAATATCTTGCCACATACAACATTCCCAACATAACACAGGAGGACATGAAATTCTAAACCAACCACACTCAGGTAGCGAAATTGAAACAGCAATCAAAGGTCTTCCAACAAAGAAAAGCCCAGGACCAGATGGATATATGGCAGAATTCTACCAGACCCTTACAGAAGAAGTAACATTAATCCTCTGTAAGCTTTTCCATGAAATTGAAAGGTTTGGAACCCTCCCAAACACTTTTTATGAAGCAAACATAACTGTGATACCAAAACCCAACAAAGACACATCAAGAAAAGAAAACTACAGCCCAATTTCCCTGATGAACATAGATGCAAAAGTCCTCAATAAAATTCTAGCTATCCGAACCCACTCAATAATTCTTGACTTTAATTCTTTCACTTTGGGAGTCTTGTTGTGAAAGTCACTGCCAATTCCCATATGCTGGCATGTTGCTCTTAATTTTTCTTCCAGGAGTTGTATGGTAGCTGGTTTAATTCCTAGTTTCTTGATCCCTTTCAATTTGATTTTTGAGCAAGGTGAGAGATGAGGTTCTAATTTCAACTTCCTACAAATGCCTGTCCAGTTTGTCCAGCACTAATTGTTAAATAAGCTGTCTTTCCTCCATGTTATAGTTTGACCCACTTTGTCAAAAAGCAGATGTTTACAGATTTGTAGGTTTGTCTCAGAGTCTTCTATTCTGTTCCATTGGTCTTCATTCCTGTTTGGATACCAGTACCATGCTGTTTTTGTTACTACAGTTTTATGGTATAATTTTAGATCAGATATTGTAAGACCACTTATTTCCTCTTTCTTGCTTAGTAATGGTTTGACTATTCTGGGTTTCATGTTATTCCAAGTTAATTTGAGAATTGCTTTTTCTATATCTCTAAAGAATGACATTGGTATCTTGATGGGGATTACATTGACTCTGTGTGGCACTTTTTGCAAAATGGCCATTTATATTAATTCTGCCTAACTAAGAACATAGAGTGTCTTTCCATCTTTTCAGGTCTTCATCAATTTCTTTCTTTAGTTTTCAATAATTTTCATTGTAGAAGTCTTTTGCTTACTTTGTTAAATTAATTCCAAGTATTTTTATTCTTTTTGATTTATGGATATTTATCTTTTAGCTTGCCACTCTGCTAAATCTGTTTATAAGCTAAAGCAGTTTTCTGGTGAAGCTTTTTGGATATTCCAGATATAGGATCATTTTATCAGCAAAAAGCGGTAGTTTGACTTCCTCTCTTCCAATTCTTATTCCTTTGATTTCCTTCTCTAGCCTGATTGTTCCGGTTACGGTTCAAGAACCATATTCATTAAAAGTGGTGAGAGTATACTACCTTGTCTTCTTCCTGAGTTTAGTGGAAATGCTTTCAGCTTTTCTCTGTTTAGTATTATACTACCTGTGAGTTTGTCATATATGGCCTTTATATAGTTAAGTTCCTTTAATTCCTAACTTCCTCAGAGTTTTTGAGCATAAATGGATGCTATATTTCATCAAAGACCTTTTCTGCATCTATTGAGATTATCGTATTTTTTTGATCCTTAAGTATTTAAGTAATGAATCACATTTATTGATTTGTATATGCTGAACCAGCCTTGTATCCCTAGAATGAAGCCCACTTGATCATGATGCATTATCTTCATGTGTTTTTGAATGTGGTTTGCTAGAATTTTGTTAAGAATTTTTGCATCAATGTTCATCAGGGATATTGGTCTGTGGATTTCTATTTTTGATGTGTCTGTTGGGTTTTGATATCAAAGCTATGGTTGCCTCATAAAAAGTGTTTGAGAGAGTTCCTTTCAATTTCTTGGAATAGCTTGATAAGAGGAGGTGTTAGCTCTTCCTCATAGGTGTGGTAAACTCAGCAAGGACTCAATCAGTCAGGTCCTGGGTTTTCTTCTTTGAAAGGCTTTTAATTGCTACATTGATTTAGGTGCCTGTTATTGGGCTGCTTAGGCTTTCAATATTATTCTGTGTTAATTTGGGAATGTTGTATGTGTCTAGAAATTTGTCCATGCCTTCTAAATTGTCTTATTTAGAGGAGTATAGTTTTTCAAAATAGGCTCTGATAATCTGTTGGATTTCCATGGCATCAGTGGTGATTGCTCCCTTTTTGATGGTGATTTTGTTGATTGGCTTCATTTCCTTCCTTCTTTTAGTGATATTGGCTAGTAGTGTGTCACTTTTATTTAGTTTTTCTAAGAACCAGCTCTTTGTTTCTTTGTTGTTTTTTTTAATATTGTTTTTTTGTTCTCAATTTCATTGATTTCAGTTCTGATCCTGATTATTTCCTGCTTTCTGCTAGGTTTGGGGTTAGTTTGTTCTTCCTTTTGTAGGGATTTGAGGTGGAGCATAAGCTTATTTATTCATCATCTTTCCTGTTTTTTTTTTTGTTTTTTTGTTTTTTTTTTTTTTAGTGTAGTGAGTTTTGTGCTGTCTTGTCCTTTGATAGCATGTACTTTTATAAATTTCATCTGTGTGAGGGTTTTGAGGATTGTTGCTTGTTCTTCTCTGAAGTTTATCTTTGAAAATTCTTTATAATGCTGGTGTTCTATTCATGAATGCTGCAAATTCACTATGAATTTCTTATCATGAAATGTTCTTATTTCCCCTTCAAATTTGAAGCTGAATTTTGCTGGGGATAGTATTTTTGTCTTCAGATTGTGGTCATTCAGGGATTGAAATATCTCCTTCCAGGATCTTCTCCCTTCTAAGGTCTGAGCTGAAAAGTCAGACATGATCTTTATTGGTTTGCTTCTGAATGTGATTTGGTATTTCTCTCTTGCAGCTTGTAAAATTCTTTCCTTGATTTCCCTGTTTTACATTTTGAATATGATACATTTCAGTGAGCTTCTCATTTGATTAGGCCTATTAGGTGTCCTATACGCTTCTAGGATGAGCATATCTGACTCTTGTAATATGTGAAATTTTTCCTTTAACTATTTCATTGAAAATGTTCTTGATGCCATTTGTTTGCATTTCAATTTTTTCTTGTATCCCAATTACTCTTATATTGTTTCTTCTGATTTCATCCCAGACATTTTGAAACTTCTGTTTGTGCTTTGTGAGTTTTTTTCTTTTTTTGTTATCTGTGTGTTCCAGTTTACTCAGCCTATTCTTATTGTCAAAAGTTCTTTCTTCAAGAGCTGAGGTTGTTTTCTATAGAAGTTAATCTATTATTAAATTCTTCCATCATTCTTCTGATGTGATTTAAGATTTTTAGCTCTCTTAATTACTTTTCAGTTGTCTGTTTTTTTGATAGTAGAGTTTTTCATCTCTTGAATTTTCTCAGTCCCTTCATTAAATCTTCTTGTAGTTCATTGTTCCTTTTAGTAGTCAGATTGTTGATAATTTTATTCTAAGTTTTCATTCCTGCTCCCTTTCTGTGTGTTCCTGAGTAGGGGAGTTATGAGTTTGAGGTGAACATTTTCTAGTTTGATTCTTAATTTTTGATGAGCTTCTTCTGGACCTTCGAATTGAGGTTCCCTGTGGGGGAAGCAAGGCAGGTCTTCAGGTGCTTCTTCCCTGAAGGTCAAAGGTCAGGTCAGACACCACCTTTCTGATGACCACCTTCTTCCAGAACAATGCTTTTGTCTGAAGCCTCGTTTTGTTGCACCTTTTGGGCCTAGGCTCCAGGGTGCCAAAGTGCAATATATTGAGGGTGCAGAGCTGCCCTCTGGATTGTGTAGTAGCATGGCAGCAGGGATGCGTCACTGGGTCCTGAGGTCTCGGTGCCACGGGGCAGGCTAGAACAGGCCTGACTATGTGCCATGAGGGGACCTGGGATCCTTAGCAGAGGGCATGGACCCAATATATCTGAACCTGACAGGTATGTGCTGCAGCTGGGTGACTCCAGGTAGGGGTTCTCAGGGGTGGGTGTCCTGGGTGCACTACCAACCCAGGACCCGAGGCCTAGAGGCCTGCACAGCAGCTGGACTGGGCCAGTCAGATCCTCAGAGCAGGGATCCTTGGGGGTGAGTGTCCTGAGTATTCTGCCATCCAGAACCAGAGGCCTGGGTGCCTGTTTGGCCTGGGGACCCGTGTGGCAGCTGGGCTGGTCAAGTCGGCTCCTCTGGGTGGGAGTCTTTGGGGTTTGGTGTCCTGGGCATGTCTGCTGGCCTAGGACCAAAGCCTGTGCAGCCTGGGAGTAAACCTTGTTTCTTTTCAAGAAAAATTTTTTCAAGAAAAATTTCACATAAGCCATTTTGTGTGATCTTATTAGTCATTGATGGCTATAATAATTTAGTCACAAACAATTTATAGAAATCTTTCAACAACAAATGAAATACAGGTTGAACATCCCAACCTAAGAAATCCCAAATCCAAAATACTCCAAAATCTGAAATTTTTTTAGCACCAGCATGCCACTATACTTGGAATACACCATCCAATGCAACGTCATCGAATTCATCACAGTCAAAACTTAGGGACACTAAAATATTGTATAAAATTACCTTTCAGCTATATGTATAAAGTATATGTGAATTTTGCATTTGGACTTGGGTACCATCTGGAAGATGCAACTAATTTAACATTCAAAATATCTAAAATCTAAAACACTTCTTGATCCAAGCATTTCAGATAAGGGTGCTCAACCTTTATTCTTGTTTTATGAATATAAATGTATGTTTAGAATCATAACTGCCAACTTGTTTCAAGAACTGGATCAAAGTGGCTAAATATTCTTTTTATTTTTTATTTTTATTTTTTATTTAAAGAGAAAGGGACAGTGAGAGAGAGAGAGAGTGAATCAACTTTATTTAGTTTTTCATGTGGCCTTCATTACTCTGAGACTTTGTTGTGTACCTGGTGCTGGGATTTGAACTTGTGTACTCACGCATGCAAGCCAAGCACCGTAACCACTGAGCCACCGTTCCAGCCCCCTAAATATTATTTTTAAATAAATAGAAATCTTATTGTATTGTATCAATTGGAGATAACGTATAAATTTTCTTTTAGCTATGGTTGTTCTCTGTTTACAGTTCTAAAATATTTAAATAATAACAAAAATTGTATAAATAATCCCTTTGGGGTTCTGTTGCTTAGATTATATTTTATAATTCAAGAAATCCTACATAATTTACCGTGTGAATTTTATTTTAACTTATAAAAGTTCTGACCCATGTGATCAGGGGCACCTTCAAAAGTTCAGTACTTACAATTTATATTTATTGCCCAATGGGATGTATAAATTAATAGCACAGACTTTTAAACAACATACTGAGAGTTACATATCCAGAAGTTGCCCCTTCCTCCTACAGAGCAGTCATGAGGAAGGTTGCACTTTGTTCCAGTGAACCGCCATGACCTAAAGGTGATATAGCATGATTGTCTATAAAATTGCCTCAGAAAGACTGAGAAATCATGAAGAGCAGCATGATGTATTATTTTAAATGTCTTGAGTTGTAGTTAAGGTGAATTTGATTTTGGTGAAGAGTCATTTCAGAACCAAATGCAGATAATGCAATTTGAAGTCAGAGTTGGAGTAAAATAACAAGAGGGGCTTTCTTGAATGATGCATGAACTAATGCTTGAAATCCGTTGTCAGAGAGGAGGTCCAGAGACCTGGACCTTGGAATAAGTGTAGAATCTCCATGGTAGCTACTATGAAGAACAGTACTTATAGGTGGGAAAAATAAAATCAATGTGTATATGTTTGCAAAATAAGATCAGTTTTATTACTTTATAGACATACCTTGTAGATGAAAAAAATACTCCTATCATGGAACTCTTTATAAGCAAACTTCTGAATGTAAGTAGAATTTCTGTCTCATCCTTTCTAAGCCTGTTGAGAAATCTGAATTTCTAATAATGACTTATTGCTTTAAACAAAAAGTAATGATTACCATTTTTACAAGTGGATGCTTTACAGTTGCTCTTCACCTTTTTCAGATTAACTTTATTATCTGCCTTTCAGTGGTTTATTTAGTGTATCCATACCTGTGCACCTTGAGACTCTCACAATATGCTTTCTTACTGTAAAATTATCATCAAGCTATTGAACCAAAGTAGAAAATTGCATCTAAGCTGAAGGTTATTAATTGTTCCATGTTATTGTGAGCTCTTTTGTTTCTATTAGTAATGACCAGAAGCCTTTCATTTTTTTTAAAGTGGAACCCAATTATCATAATAAATAAGAACATCAATTAAGAGGGAAGTCTCAATTAAAAATTTTTGTGAAAATAAATACTATCAAGTTTGGGAATACTGTTTATTTGGGAAAAATAAATACTATCAACTTTTATGTTTTTCAAAGCTTTAAAAACAGAGTTTAACAACCATATTGCTCTAATGTATAGATTTTAGCTAGACTTGTTGACCATGCATGAGCGGGTAGAACTGATGTGTCCTGCTTGATTGGGGCTTTTCCAAATTTTTCCACCACAGCCATCTTCATCCAGGTCACCTAGGCCTCCATTTCTTCACCACTGAGTTGAAATAATAAAAAGTAAGATGGAGCAAGGAAGGCAGAGAAAATTGTTATCCTTCTGCAAAGAGGCAAAGACAGCTAAATTGTGACATAATTTAAACTTCAAATGTGACAAGTTTGATTGAAAAATTATGTGACCTATGTAGTTAGAGATCAAAATGGTCACTAGTTTATAGCTTTAAAAAGTCATAGAGTGGTGTTTTTACCAGACTGATAGAATATTATTTTATTCTGCCTAATAGTAACTGTTGCATAAATGACTATTGTTTTGCAGTTTGGTGATTTAAATGCTGTGTCCCCTGGAAATCTGGATAAAGGTAAGAATTGAAAACAATGTACATTTTTAAGGAATTTTTTGAGCAAAAAATTCTCAAAGAGGAAAAAATATAGCATATGTCTCCTACACTCTGATATTGTAGAAAGAGCATACAGGTCCCAAATGAATATGACAGTCATATCTTTTGGAATCTTTCATTATGTTAGCATTTCACTCCATCCTATGCCTTCCTTATGTTGGGTATAATAAATGCATAAAATTGAATTTAAATGCACCTCCAAACTTCTTTTTTTAACTTTTTGACTTTAAGTACATTACAAGTAACAATTGTTTCTGACCATAGCCAGAATCCTGGAGAAAAATGGTAAAATTGGGCCAGGCATTTTTACTCAGGGCCCACCAAGCAAGAAGAAAAATTCTTCAGCCCATTCACCTGTTAGTTCAGTTTTTCAATGAGAAAAGAACTCTGGTAACAATAAAATTTACTGTGAAAGTAAGATTAGTAGTGGTACAGATGAAGAGGGTAAAGTACTCACTTCTGAAGTTTTAATTGCAGCATTGCTACTCCAGTTTACTTGAGATAGCTTCCTAAAGACCCTCAGGATCAACCAAACCACATATAAAAGATCAGGAAAAACTTAGTGGACATGGAGTTATGATAGAGCACAAAAATTCTACCCAACTTGATAAGCCAAACACAAACAAGGATAATTCTAATTAAAAAAAAAAATACAGTATATTTTTTTTAAACCTGTACATTTTCTACTAAGCAAATACTACAGGAAACTATTGCTCTTTTATTAAAACTGGGAGGAGTATCTTAGGTTAGGTAATTGTTAATGGTTATTGACTTCTAGAGACAGGAACAAAATGCACAAAGACTAGGGACAACTACACAATTAGGGGAGTCTGCAAAAAGCTGCATCCCTATTCTGTAGAGCATGCATTTCTAAGGTATTCAGTGTTCCGCTTCTGTTTCTTGGGTTGGAAAACATTGATATTGCTGGGTAAAGTTATATATGAGGCAACAGCAATGTCATGTGAAAGAACTCCCTTTCAAGTGTCTGTTTACCAATTGTATATACTTAGTAAAACACATAATATCAGAGCAGAAAAATTATAGAAAAGTATATCCAAAAAATATTGTTGGTGCAAATATACCCACTATGGGACTAACCAAATACTCTCAGATAAATAAGTTAATGACAAAGCACAGCCAGCATTCTACATAGAGTGCTGAACTGTAGACTTCAGTAAACCCTAGTAGCACTTGATTTTTACTTTTCATGTACCAAACTTCTATAACCTCAAGTAGGTTCTCAAGAAATGCCTTTGGGTCCTTATAGGAGAATAAGATGTCTACAGAATTGTATTGCTTTGTCCCTAGGAAATGTAGAATGCATTTTGGTTTTGTCAGTTGCTTTGTATCCTGTGCAAAGGAACCCTTTCATCTAGAAATGGACCTAAGTCAAGCTGATCTGGAACACTTAAGTTTGTTCAGCCCATTATCTTACTATCACTTCCACCCTCAGCAAGGTAGACGTCAGGATTTTCCCTGTTTTCCCTACCTGTTTTTAAATGATTTCTTTTTCTTTTCAGTGTTTCCTCTTTTATTGTTTTGACAATTATTTGTAGAGAGGAAGCTGAGAATTAGTGTGATATGCCCTCAGCTTCATGACATGGTGAGGCTGGTCCCATTCGCCTCCAAGCATTAGGCCTCCTGAACTACAGCCAAGTTGGCGTACTTGGAGGCTAAGGAGAGCACAAAATCTTAAGAGTTTTTCTGGGCTTTATACACAAAATGAGGAATGTCCACCTGATAATAGTAATATTGACCTAGTATGAAAATTTAAAAAAATGCAAATAATTAGATTTGATCAGTTCATACTATTTTCATGTTTGGGACTATCCCACTGAATTGCACTAATATGTACAACTAATGTATGTTGATAATATTTTCATTTATTTTTATTAAGAAATTTGGTTATTGTACAATCAAAATGCATATAAAGTAACAATATGATATGCTTATAAATCAGAATCACCCCCTAGATCCCTCCCTGTTCTCCCTCCCTGCCCCCTCCCCCTCCTTCCAGATACATATCTGTGATTGCCTTAGATTATGTGTTACTACGCCTTTGCTGGGTCTAATACATGAGGTTCACTACCTTTCACACAGGCCTGGGTTTAGCTCCAGCCTCCACAAATGAATGAAAACTTTCCACCCTTGACTCTCTGGGTTTCACTAATTTTTCTTACCATGATTTCTCCCATTGCCATCCATTTACCTTCAAAGGCTGCAATTTTATTGTTTCTAATTGCTGAGTAGACTCCATGGTGTATGTGTGTGTACGTGTGTGTGTGTGTGTGTGTGTGTGTGTGTAAGTATGTATACATACACACACACACACATACATACACACACCACAGTTTTTGGATCCATTCATGCAAGATGGGCATCTGGGTTGGTTCCATAATTTAGCTATTATAAATTGAGTTGCTATGAACATAGATTTTGCCATGTCACTGTAATGTGCTGATTCTAACTCCTCTGGGAAAATACCCAGAAGAGGGATAGCTGGATCATGTGGTGGATCCATTCCTAATTTTTTGAGGAGTCTCCACACTGCTTTCCATAGGGGCTGTACCAGTCTGCAGTTCCATCAACGGTGTGCTAGTGTTCCTTTCTCCCCACAATCCCTTCAGCATCTGTTATTGTTTATATATTCTACATTAAGATGTCACCTTATGTTGATAATTTTTTTTAAAAAAATGAAGCTATAGAAAGTGAAACTCAGCTGTCATAGTCCTAAAAGACTACTTACTGCCTTATAAGAGTTTGTTTGAGGGTCCTTCCAAGCATTTTTTGGTTCATGTAACAACAGAGGAAACAACAATATAAATAATATCATATAAATCTTTCAGTTATGCCCTCATGATAAAGCAAATGTCTATCAAAGGTATTTCTCTCCCTGAAGCTGTTTATTCTAACAAACTCTAATATTATCACATTCGTTTCTAGAGGGAAAAAAGTTAAAGAACATAGACCAAGAAGACTTCCTGGTTTTTTTGCTTAATGCATTACAAACATCATTTCTAGACAGAGCATTTTTTTTATCTCAAGTTCTGTAATCACATACACCATTTCTCAGACGTTGCTTCTCAGAACTAAACACTGCATAGCCCTTTTAAACCCAGCACTTTCCTCTGGAACCATGTTTGCCCAAGTGATAGTGAAAGAAGAAAAGCCAAGGAGCCCATCTATATGAGGAACTGAGTTAGCAGAGATTTCTGCTGTGGGTGCCACCCAAATGCAACTCAAAATTGCTTAGAAAGTATCCAACTTCACCTGATAAAGAGATGTTCATTGTATGCTGT
The DNA here is from genome assembly GCA_004027875.1 of Aplodontia rufa. Taxonomy (NCBI): domain Eukaryota; kingdom Metazoa; phylum Chordata; class Mammalia; order Rodentia; family Aplodontiidae; genus Aplodontia; species Aplodontia rufa. The sequence goes on from PVKS010002512.1 coordinate 49,507, forward strand.
TTGTGATATGCCACAGAATAGAATAGAATGAAGAACTGACTCTGTTCATGCAAGCTGTATAAGCAAACACCTGATAAATTATATTTTAGTTAAAGGTGAGGTATTTGATATGATTACATGTATCCTTTTTATAAAAAATAAAATTTGTTGGGTGAGCAAAAAGGATTTGTAAGGCAGGTATATGTTCCACACTGTTTAACAGTGATCACTGATGAAGACATATTCTCTCCACACCTCTGAAAAGAATCTGTATTTAAACATCATCTCTCTCTACTGTACTTTTGAATTGTAACAGTGCATGCTGTAAAAAATTAAATGATATTCCACTATAATGATGCTTTAGTTAATATAAAATGTATTAAGATTTGGGAGTAATGGTGACTATTTAACACATTTAATTTCCAGAAATGAATACCAACTATTAACTGTTATCGGTGTTGCCAAGAATGGGGATTCATCGTGCATTCTTTTAATCTGATATTACTGCTCCACTTTTCATCTTTTTTTATAATAAAAATTGAAGGTTTATTTAATACTATGATCTGCAGCATTGGGGTGTATCATAAAGTCTATACAGCAGCTCCTGCTTGCACATGCAATAGTTACATTATGAATATCATACATTAATTTTAGCACATATGAAATTTATATTTAGTGTAAATTTTAGATGAAAATGAAAACTATTTTTAGTTAGCGTGTTCAGCTCAGTACATTCCCCAAAAGCCAGCATGGCATACCAGAGTGACTACTTTATAAGAGTATGATATGCCATTATTTAATATAGAAGCTTTATGAAATTCCAAATGTTTTCTTAAAGGAGCTATTAAAATATTGATCACAAACTGCCAAAAATTAATTATCTTTGCTGTGTTTGAAAGAATTATAATGCCTTATTACAGCATTGATGTAAGTAAAATCCTATGAAAGGGAAGCTTGCAAACTTTGTCCCCTGAGAAAAGCTAAGAAGTTGCTGAGTTGATGGACTGTATTCAAGTGTTTGTAAAGCACGCGTTGATCACAGTTTTCCAGTTTGTTTTCTGGTAGTAGTCTCGGTATTATTTGTTTGTGCAGATGAAGGAAGTGAAGTGGAAAGCGAAATGGATGAAGAGCTGGATGACTCTTCAGAGCCTCAAGCCAAAAGAGAGAAAACAGAGCTGAGCCAGGCGTTCCCAGTAGGCTGCATGCAGCCTGTCCTTGAGAGCAGCGTGCAACCAAGCCTCCTGAATCCAATCCACAGCGAGCACATCGTCACAAGTACTCAGACTATCAGACAGTGCAGCGCCACGGGAAACACCTACACTGCAGTCTAAAGAATATTAAAGTGTATTTTTCCAGCATACATTAACCCTGTTGATATTGGGCTTAAGTTGAAAATTTAATAAGCCTGAAGGTCGACTGTTGTCAAATTCTATCTGTGCTGAAAATTACCTTTTTGGAGTTGTGAAATGGAATGGGTGTATGTATTTTGCCAGGTCTTTTTTTTTTTTTTAACATAAACAAATTATTTGTCTCTTAATAATAAGAGTTTTTTTTCCTCTTAGTTTCAGGTGTCAAGAAGGATTTTTACAACACTTAATGTCTATGTTTTTGTTTTCTTATAATTAAAAAAGTAATTTACATTTTTGTAGCTTAAATATTTTATTGTTGATTGTTAGTCTTGGTGTATGATTTTATGTGTAAGTTTTTTAATTAGATGCACTTCTGTGAAATATCAAAAGAAATGAATTTCTTTGATTTACACTGGAGGCATGCCCATTTGGCAGCAGATGCATCAAATTTGCTTTTGAAAGGTGCTTTTTATCGGACAGAACCATAAGACACTATTTTGATAACATTTTGGAGTACAGAAAGAGAATACAGAGCATTTTTATTATAGTGCTAGAGGGTTGGGAAGGTCATCTATTTTTCTCTGAAAAAAAATTTGAGCTGTGCATTTATCAGTTCAGAGTAAATGACAGAATTGCAAGAGATTATGCTAATATGTACATAATTTGTGTACATAATTATTAGACCATGTTAACAATGCAAGTTTCCATGAGACATTGAATTTTAACCATTATTTGCACCCCAGTCCCTCTGTTTAAAGACTACTGATTCTGTATTTGGGGCCACTACACAGATGTGTTCTGCTGTTAAGTGGGGCTGTGATAGTTAGATACTGAAGCTGAAAAAATGACTTGACTTTTTTTTTTAAGTGTACATGCTACTTATGCTGAGCTGGACATACAGGAAACCATTCCATTTGGATGACTTTCTTTTATTCCAGGTCTTTTTTCTAATAGTAGTTCAATATGCTGCTATTATAAAAGAAAATTTATAGAATGCAAGGAATGTAGCAACCTGCATATCGTTATTTCCTTCAAAAATACTTCCTGGTTTCTAAAGTATGTGGATTTAAATTTTAAACAGAACCTGAAGGCAGTGTAACTGGCACACCTCACCGTTACTTATCCCCAATTCTATAGGATTTGGATAGGTGGCTGGATGGACCATTGCCATTGAAGAATGTACATCAGGGATCATCGTACCTCGGCTATTACATGGTGCCTTAAAACAGAACTGAAGCTAAGGTTTAGTAAGGTTTATTTTGTTCATGTGAATAACTCAATTCATTTGACAAAGTGTGCCTGTCATTTTCAGATTCCTGAAGTAAGGACAGGTTACATGTTCTTCAAAGGAAATTTAGGGAAAATGAAGCAAAACAAAAAGACAAAAATCAGTTTCCCTCTGAGTGACCGTGAACCTATTTTTTATTCTGAAAGCTGACTATTACTTGATTACAAATCAGATTGCTTAAGGGTATGGAATAGCAGGCTAGTTTTAATACCAACTTGTTATGTAAAATCATGTTTTAGACCATTCTTATCTAATTACAATTCTAGAACGTTAACAAAATAAGCAGGTACTTATTGAAGTGCATCTTTTCAGTCTAAATGTTTGTCCGTGTGTCTAGGTGTCTGTGTGTCCACATGCACATGAGTGCCCAGGGGGCAGGAGTCTGCTACAAAGTCAGAAGGTGAGTTCCTAGAGAGCATACACCCATCCCCATTTTAATTTGCATGAAAAGTCAAGATTCTTTAAGCACTCAGATTATTAACAGCAACAAAATAGACATATCCTTTCATTTAAATATTTACAAAATTCTAATCAGCAAACCTCAGTCAATAAATAAATAAATAAAGCCAAAAGAAAATGGAAAGCACAAAATAATTTACAGACTATGCATGAGGCCTGCGACCAATGTAAGATGTTCATCTTTCCATTTGTATTGGGGCGAGGGGTGGGGTTGGGAAGAAGAGGGCCAGCCAATCTGTAGTTAAACACACCAAAAGGCTTCTCAGGTAACATGCAGTGTATTAAAACTCTTGTTGCCTGATTGCCTCAGACTATTTAAGTTAAACAGTGTTTCTTAAGCAAAATTTAAATGTTTTAAGCATAATTTTTAAATCGATTCAAATTTTGTATTGTACAACAAACTTATATATTTGAAAGTCTTCATAGCATCACCTTCATCTAAACATCATTTAAATGATTATCCCCCTTTTTCCTCCCCAAAAGGCTATGAATTTGCATCACACACACACACACACACACACACACACACACCCCAGGAAAAAAAGTCATAAGCTGCTAAAAACTATCCACTTCATTGTGTATTAGGAAATGTTTACACATAAAATTAAAATCAAAGGAAAAAATGCTCTTCATTTTGACTCTCCTTTCTGAGTTTTTTCAGTTTCCTGTCCCTATCCATCATCCCCCAAATGGTATTACATTTGTATTGGACCAAATGTATTTACTGGTTTCATCTTGTTTATTGAATGACTTTAAATGTATTTATTATCATTGTTTCCTTTAATTATGTTGGGTATATTTGTATCACTAGAGGACTCTGATAATAATAGACAAATTTCAATTCATGAGAGTTGGGGGATTGGGACCCTCCAGGATTCAATATTCCTTCCAGTTGTTCATGGTTTGTTCTAAATTAGAACAGATTAGGAATTGATAAATATAGTTATGTTTAAAATCATCTGATCTCCTTTAGGAATACTTAGAAATATTAATTCTTTGTGGCTAGTGTAGATAGTTGTGACCAATACACAAAAGAACACCTACCTATGGTTCATGCTACTTCCAGTTATTTGTAGTCCAAAGTAAGACATGCACATACTCACATATTTTCATTAATGTTGAATTTGAATTTTAAAATGTTTTACAAAATTGAAATTATAATTTATACATAAAAGAAAATTGGAGCAATCACATTTGTTGTACTTGTTGAAATTCTGTTTCTAATTTTTTTCATTCATCAAAGCTGACTTTTCTAAATAATTTTAGCCACTAATACCCTCATAGCAAATTAAGTAACAAGTGACACAAGTGCACATTTTTAGGACTTACTGGTTTTTCTTGGCATTGTAATCCTATATGAGTCATGAGATTTATCTGCATTAGCCAAATGCTACACTTTTCAATGAAGAAGAATGTAAGGAAGGTATGTTGGTTACTTTTAAGTTTCAGAAAATATATTTCCATATGATAGGATTGAATATCATGGCTATAGTTTGATCTTGATATATACTTTGAAGGCTATGCCCAAAATTTGCATTTATGAAACCAATGAACAATGGGGTAGAAGGGTGAACCACTGGAACACAGGTCCCAGTTTTTGTTTTTTTCTTTGAATATCAAGTTGCCGATCACTTTTCAGGATTTTCATCCGAACTATGTTTGGACTGACTGTATAAGTCTTACTGCCTTTTCAGAAACCTGCTTTCCTTTTTGTGCTTTTTCTTGTACTGTATAGCACGGTTCATGCACCTCTCTTTAGATGGTGTACTTTAAAAAGAAAAATAAAATTTCAAAAATTGTTATATCACTGCATACCTAAAATTAGTAGTGTGCAACATTGACTGCCTTTAATTTGTAGAAGACAGTGAAAAAGGAAAACATTCTTGTAGAATGCTGTGAATCATTCAGGAATGAATATGGTTTCAGTGCCATAATCATGGACCTTTTTACATGAATACCCTGTCTAGAAGTACTAAATGCATTTTCAAATTTTAAAAAATTATTCAAATAATATATTTGAGATGTCTAAAATAATGCTGTGCTTTGAAACATTAGTGTAAGAGGAAAAAAAAAAGTTTGTCACTGTGATGTTGGTCCTCCCTGTGTGGACACAAGTAGAAAGTTAAAAACTTGGCAAGTCACCTTTGTACAATGTGAGACAGTGGTTATATACAATAAATTGATTTTGTTATAACCTCTACCCTCTCCCCAAATTCTTCGGAGAAAATAACAACTATCTAAAAATTGAAGTCAGAGCTTTTGTGATGTATGAATCCACTGGGACGTGGGGGAAGGAGGGTCGACATGCAGTGCTCTTGAAAATCAGGCTTGTCGCTAGATCAGAACAGCCTCCATGTGTATGGTTAGAACAAATCAATTTAATGGAATCCTAGTATTTCTGCAAGTTTGGTGATTTTTAAAAACTGGAATAGAAGCATTAATTCAGTGCTTAGTTCTAGTATTAGAAAGCCCCTTTGATGTAATGCCTTGTATTAACCCTTTGAGCATTGTAAGATATACAATGGGGGACAAAAGCCTTTCAGATCATTTATTTAGACTTAGACCGGTGAAATATTCTCTATATCCAAATGTCTAATTATGCTGTTTTTTAAAGGGGGGGTAGGAAGAGAAAGTGTTTCTGTGCTGAACACTTGCATTTTATATACAACTCCTAATTTTCCTTCAAGAGGGCTTGATATATTTATTCCCAAATATTCACTGCCATCTAAGTAAGTGTACTGTTTACAGAAAAGAAAATTAACGTTTCTAGCATCACATCATGACTTAGAAAAGGAGGACAAATACATGGGCCTGTGTAGACCATGTTATTACTGATTTCTGCACATTGAAGGTACCTAGATTGCCTTTAAAAGGTCTGATTTTTAAAAAGGGTTACATTTCTTCTTTTTTCCTAAAACAAAATGATCTCATTTATTTAGGTTTAGAAAGTACAAGTATAAGTAAAGCCTTAGGAAGAAATGAATTCGTGTGAATATAGACTCTGAATTCTCTGGGGGCAGTTAGGCTATTTGGATTTATATCACTCATAATATATTGTTTGGGAATTCATACAGGGCATAATTTTATCTATGCTCCAAAACTTTAATACTTTGTCAGGATAAAAGTATATAGAGATAGAATGGAGAGCAAAGCACTTGATTTTGAGCTCATCTGTCAGAAGATGCTATGACTACTGCTTCTGATATCTAAATATCAGTCTGCTTATACCATTGCTGATTTGTTCAAGGGAATCTCTTTGCGCACTTGCTCCCCTTTGTCCCCAGTGTGATCAAACACGAGAGCAATGTTGTCTACAGATGTGCTTGCGCTGCCCAGGCTGGGCACAGGTAAGAGTGTAACCTACTCTGATGTCTGAAAGGACATCCACAGCATTGTGCAAGTATGCCGTAAACGTTGCTTTTTAGGCAGTTTAGGAAGTCACACCATGCAAATTACTCGTGTGTTAACATGCAATACTCAAAGGGTTTTAATTTAACTCTCTTCTTTTGAATTATTCGTGATGATTTACTGTAAATGCTTCTCAGTTTGCATGCCTTGATCATTGCTGCTAGTGATTTTATGTGCCAGTAGACCTGAGTTTAGTTTACCAATTTTACTTAATTAAATAGTAAAAGCCACTTACAAAGTGACTGCCTAGGATTTTTTTCCCCCTTTTGTGTAAAGTAATTGGTAATAATGCCTTTATTTTATTTTTTAATGTGATTTGTCTCTTCTTATTTGGTTCTGGTATTTAACTCTTTTTTCCCTCTTTCCTTTGTTTTTTAAATAAATTATAATGTTGGGATTGGAAGCCCTGAGTAATGAAATATTTGGTAAGAATTGTTTATGTAGCTCAATAATGAGGGCAACAAATCTTTGTTAGAAGAATTTTGATTCTAGGGAGGAAATAAAAAATAAAAACTCTGATTGCTGATAACCAAGTAAATTTTTCCTTCAATTGATTAGTAGTACTGAGCAAATAATTGCCTTGTTATAACCTGATAAACATAATTTTTAAATGACCCAATCAAGGAGGTATTGAATTTTATTCGTTTAAAAAGCATCTTTTGTACCAAAGCAAATTTTTTTCTCTATTCATCTCCATCATCAATTTGGACCTATGGTGGTGACCAATGTGTTGGTTACAGAAACTTTAAGTGAGTGCCTTGAGAAAACTTGGAAATTTGTGCCTGAGGTGGTAAACTTTTAATTAGGTTAATTGTAGTGCTTACCAATCAGTAATTCTACTATCACTCAGGGCTTTCGTACCTTCTAGGTAAAACTTCTTTCATTGTGTTTTTTTAAGATACTGTATTTTTTTTTAAGTGCCATCATTTAAATTTCACTTAGTAAGTGGCAGATTCCATTATTCAGTCCCACAAGCACAGAGACTTAGTAACACTAGGATATATTTGAACATTTATTTTACAATCGACTGAATATATTATGTAAATGAGGTAAGCAACTTTTGTAGAGATTGTATGTGTGAGATAATGTAATGTTCTTTTCCAGTTTTTGGACTACAGTTGAATAAACTTTTTAATTATTTAAAAACATCTTTACCGAATAACATGTGATGGTTTTTTGTATAATGTATTTGATTTTGTAAATACGTATTTCCTGATGTGATTTTTGTGAGAAATGCTAAATCTTTTAGTATATCATGTCCTCTCAAAATTGGCAGGAGCTAAATAATAGTTTGTGGGCGATTTGTATTGTGTACTGTACAATAACTGGGGAACTTTTATAATTATAAAAATATATATTAACTTTTAGTGTGTTGTTTAAACAAATGACTGGAACATACTAAAGATATTAGTAGGATTTTTCTGAATATTTCAGACTTGAACTCAGGCTAGCTTTCTTGTGTTTTTCAAAACGAAATGGTGTCTTGTCTTTTAAAATCAATAAATTTGTTTCCTTGTTACAAACACATTTGAAATGGCTTGATTCTTCCCCCCGCTCAATCACTGCCAGGGAGCTTCTGTACACTACCTCATCTGGAGGGTAGGATCTGTCATTCTTTAGCTTAGAAACAAAATTAAGTCATTTTCCTTTTTGGTGTCAAATGAAATTGGCAATATTTACACATGAACAGCACAAAAAGTAAAAACAAAATTATAAGCCCAGCAGGGTACAAATCTTACCCTCAAAGAAGATTAGTGATTGAGTAGTGTTTAATTTCAGAAGCTGTCAGCATTTCCATTGTAGTTCCAGATTTGTGGATGTTCATAATGTGTTTGTTTTATGGCACTTCACATTGATACGTGGCAATGAGTTCCTTGCTTGAACTGCAGTAGTTTATTCAGATTCACTTAAGCTAGCTAACCTGCCCAGTTTTATTATTTCTTCTGTGAATATGTACAGGAAAATTCATTTTTTGGTATACATTCCTGTGATTATTGACAGACAAAATGAGCATGTAACCACCACCACAATCAGGTTTAAAATTAACTTTTTAACTTGCACATATTTAATTTTTTTTAGATCATAGCATAGAAAATATGAACCAGCTAACTTGATGGGAGAAAGAAAACTATCCTTCTGTCCTTTTGGGACTCTCCAACATGGAACTTTACATCATAATTTCAAATTCCTTTGAAACAAAAGCACTGACATTTTAACCATTGAATGTCCAAATTCATTCCAGCAAATTTGGACATTTAACCCAGTTAATTTAGAAATGTATCCAAATAATGTTACTTAGTGAGTAAACACGGACAAAATTTAGTGAATTTTAGATGCAATATTAGATTAGAAAGGAATGGAATCTACTCTGAATGTTTTTATGTTGTACCCATCACCACTTGTGAGATATTTGGAACTTTTGCACAAAAAGAAGATAGAGTTTCCAGTTTCTAACTTTATTTTTGTACTTGGTGGTATCTCTTGGAAATCTGAAATCTTTCAACTATTTTGTAATTCAATCATTTACTTATTGGTTACAGTATTCTTCCTGCCACATGTCAATACTTGAACCCAGCTTGCTCAGAGAAATGTAACATTTTTATTAACTGATCCTATTCAATCTATCAAATGTTTCCCCTTCATTTTGGTCTAAAAGTAATGCAGATTTTTCTTTCTCTGAAAATATAAGTTGAAGGTAATGGTGTTTATTAAGACCATGTAGTGCACATGGATCCCCTCATCAATAATCACAACAACCTTGAAGGAGGTAAGCATTCAGGTGAAAGTGAAGGAGCCTACAAGACAGATTCAGATCGGGATCATTAAACCCATGACTGCACTTTGTGTGTATGCCCATGTTTCTGCAAAGAAATTTCTTAACTTTGTCACATATTCAAATGTATATGCAAACCAAAGCTAAAATGTACTATTCTAGAATGTTACTACTAAAATTTAGACACTTAGGTTTATAAAGTGGCAAGTCTAGAAATAGCATATTAATAGTTATTAATAGCACATTCTTTATTATCAATAGTGAATAATAAACCCCAAGCATTTTCTTAAGAGATTATACTGCATTGATTTCAAAAAGCTGTGATTGAAACCTTAAAAAATTTTTAAACCGTTTGTTCTCAATTTTGATACTCAGGTTGAAATGCATTAGTAAGAATGCCAATCAAAGTCAAGATGGCAAAATGCAGTCATAGATTCTGAAGAATTAATTGATCTTAAAGTTCTTCACTTAGGACTGTATCCACTTATGACAAGAAATAGATGGCACACTCCCACAAGAATTGAGGAAAGTTTGATGGGTTATTCATAAGAATGTGTTAAGGGTTACAGGAATTATTTTTTCTTCAATGATAACATGCTTTTACCACTGGCCCTTTGCATGTAAAATATAGAGAAAAGTTGGGTAAGTAAAACATAGCAGCTAATCATTATCCCTAAATTAGTAACATTTTACTAATTCTTCTACCCTTGCATGTTCTTCCTCTCTGCCAGGGCCTCCTTGGTAGGTTCTTTATCTGATAAGGTGAATCAACCTTCCATTCCTTAGAATCTTATCTTTATTAGATAATTTTGGTTTTCCATTGACACTGAAGCTGAGACTCCTTAGAGGATAAGTGGCAGACATAATCCTCCTTGCCCCATTTATAAAGTAATAATTCAATTACTTTCTCATAACCTAGGTCAACCATCCAATCCTAGGAGTGACTTTCTTCTCTACCTGTTGGGTCAAAATCATGAGGAGCCCAATGTAGCCAAGGGATTTTCACAGGACTGTCTAACATTCCAATTTAGTAAAGTTCTGACTTAGTTTTGAAATAGAAAGTCTCCTACCTTGCACCTTGGAACCTCCAAAGCTCTGTGTTTGAGGCCTAAAAAGCAAAAATCTCTTAAATGGTTTATTTAGTGTGGTAGAGAGGCTATTCCCATCTCTTTCCTTTGACTCAAGGAGCCAGGCATTCTGGCTGTGAGAGGAACCACACCCACTATTGACTGATACCAGTCATCTCCCGGCCAGCCCCCTGGCTGAGCCCTTAGCAGACCACCCCATTTCTCTAGGGTCCACTACTTCTGTGTGATAAGGCCCATGAGACCCCCTGAGTTCTGTGCTGAGAGCCCGCATACCTTTACTATCTAATTTGTCCTCTAACCAGAAGCAATGCTGTGTATGTGTCTTGTTCATGAATAATATACATATACACAAGAATGATGGGGAAGGAAAATCCATATCTGGAATATTCTTTTTTTATTCTTGCAATATGTTCTTACATATTGAAAGGATTCATTGCTACACTTTCATATATGCATATGTAATGACAGTGTAACTTGAACCTGATCCTTATCAAGGATCTTTCCTCCTTTGGCCACTCACTGATGTCATGTCTCCACTGTAGTTCTACCCATCACAGATATAAATATCCATATACATGTATATGAATTTTAAAATTTTCACATTTAAATGCCTGCATGAGTATTGCTGTCTCAGGGGAATCTAGTGTACCCAACAAAATTGATAACCCCCTTTTCCCTCCCTTTCTTCCCTCCCTCCCTCTCCTCCCACCCACTCCTCCCTCACCTTCATGGCTATAGCTCTCTCAGATTATATGTTACTTCAAATTTGGTGGATCTAGTACATGAATTTGACTTTGAACTTCTTGGTTTTTACCCTAGCTTCCACATATAAGAGAAATCATTCGACCCTTAAGTGTCTGGGTTTGGCTTATTTCACTCAGCATAATTTTTCCATTTCCATCCATTTACTTGCAAAAGCCATGATGTCGTTCTTTCTAATAGCTGAGTAGAACTGAGTAGTATATACATATATACACACCACAGTTTTTGGATCCATTCATCCAGTGAGGGCCATCTGGGTTGATTGCATAATTTAGCTATTGTAAATTGAGCTGCTGTAAACATTGATGTAGCTGTATCTCTGTAATAGGCTGATTCTAGTTCTTCTGGGACCATACCTAGGAGTGGGATAGCTGGGTAGTATGGTGGTTCGATCCCTAATTTTTTGAGGGTCTCCACACTGCTTTCCAGAGTGGCTGAACAAGTTTTTAGTCACACCAATGGTATGTTAGTGTTCCTCTCTTTCTGTGACCCTCTAACATCTGTCATTGTTCATATTCTTCATTTTTGCCATTTTTACTGGAGTGAGGTAGAATCTGAGTGTAGTTTTGATTTGCATTTCTCTGATTGACCGCAAGTGATGTAGAACACTTTCTCATATATTTATTATCTTTTTGAACTTCCTCTGTTGAAAAAGTTTCTGTTTAGTTCCATAGCCCATTTATTGATTGGAGTGTTTGCGCTAAAGTTTTTTGAGTTATTTGTATATTCTGGATATTAGTCCCCTTTTGGAGGTGCAGCAGGCCATGATTTTTCTCCCATTCTATAGGTTCTCTCTTGATGCTCTTGACTAATTCCTTAGCTGTGCAGAGATTTTTAGTTTAATGGCATTCCACTCATTGATTCTTGGCTTTAATTCTTGTGCAACGGGAGTGTTATTTCTTCCCCCTTCTATAGTGAAAAAGATCCTATGTCATAAATTTGCCAAGTGCCCCCTTAGAGAACAATCATATTGGGAGACCTAGCATTAGCTTTGGTTGTCAGCAAGTTGGCACTCAGCATTTCAGCAGTAGTAGCTACCATCTTGGCCTTGGTGAGGGGAAGTCTATGTTGTGGAGACCCTGAAGAGCTCCACCCATGCTGCTAGGGCCATTTTGTACCTGGTCACATTGAGTACCAAAAGGTGGTTGAGGAAAGATGTTGACCATCATCCTCTGCTGCCCATGTCTGATTATGAGTCTCTTCTGTAGTGGATACTTTCTAGTGGGCATCAACATGAGATCCAACTGCCCCTTCCAAGATGTCCAACCACACTGCCCATCAGGTTCCCTTGTTACCAATCTTACAATCTTGTGTCATCAAATTCCTGATCACTCACTAGCCACTACGTGAAGCAATTTTAATCTAAATAGCAGCCATTGGCACTTCTCTGTAAAGAGGCAAATCATGAAGTGCTGAGGAATTCACTCAGAGAAATTTTCTTCACTGTCTTCCCAGGCCACTCCCAAATGGAGCTGGAAGGCAGCATTTGCTCCAGCCTCAATTGCTGGCCCAAAGAACAGTGAATGGAGAATAAAGCACTTCTATTTGAATTTCCAAGTTTGTGGGGCAATTTCTAGCTTACTCTTAAGATAATTAACACCCTCCTGACTTGGGGGCAAATACAACAATGGCCTAGTGCCAAGTGTTAGCAGTTGGAGTGAGGAAGCTTGAGCTCTTTGTCACTAGTTTGTGATTTATTAGATTTATTTTCTTAAGGAATTCACTTAATTTCTACAAATCTTAATTTCTGTAGAAGGAAAATGAGGTTTGTTTCCTAAGAAATGGCTTGGAACAGACAGTATGTCAAGGGTGATGAAGACATAGTTTTAAAAGAGATAAATCTAGGTGTGAGTCCTGCCTCCACCACTAACTAGCCTTGTGATCTCCCTGGTTAGGTTGAATGGTACACACTGACAGGATTGTACAGTATTGCAAAGTACTCAGCAAGTGCTTCACACTTGGTAAACCCTCAATAAGTGCTGACTCTTGTGGGTGACCTGCTGTTATTACTCTCCAAATAAGAGTGTAGGAGCTTCGCTACCACCTGCCAATTCACATCCTATCAAATGGGCTCTTCCTGTAAGTTCCAGGCAGAACCCCCTCCATTTAACTAGGGCACTATTTACCTGTGACTTAAGCTGCGCCACCAAAGTGTATCTGTGAGGGAAAAAAAAAAAAAAAACCCAAGACTCCAAACAAAGAGCAATTTACTTTCTCATTTGATCATTTTGGGCTTCCTGGAAAGTAAAAATATTTCCTCTTGATGCACAGATGCATCTGAGTCTTCCTTTTGTGCATTCAAAAAATAACCAACAAGTCTCCCAGAGTTTCTTTTAAATATTCCAGACACCCGGACAACAGTTTGGGGATAGGCTGTTTTTGCTTCTCTCTGTAAGCTATTTTTATGGTCCGTTCAGCTGTCTTTAAGCTTGCCTTGCCTTTACAGTCAGCTGGCCTGGATCTCATAGCACTTACTGTCTGTGTTAGAGGTTGTACATTAGACCAGGGTGAGTCTTGTATAGCTTATGTAGCATTAGACCATGAGGAACTTTTGTGGTTTTTGTTGCTTGTGTTTTTTCTTTTTAAATTTACTGTCAGAATTTCTAAAATACTTTACTGGAAAAACTCACAGTGAATCTGACAAAATAAAATTTGAATTTTTTTTTTTTTTAATCAGGAGGTCTGGCAACACTGAACAAGTTCTCGAGGCAGTATGCTGGAACCAGAGAGGACAGGTTTGTAGGCATGAGTTGGCCCCTCCACTCTATGCTGAATCTAATTGCTTCTTCAGACTCACTCTGTTACTAGGCGTTTGAGCTTTGACTTGTGGTTGACATTCTTTTGGCACAGGAACTTCTTTGCTTGATGTAATTTGTAATCCATCTAATGAACAAGAACTGAGGAGCAGTTCTCACTTGTGCACAGAGATGAGAGTGGAAGTGAGTGCATGGTCTCTCTGGTGCCTGTCACCTTCTCAGGTAATGGATGGGAATCTACCATCCAGTCTTTAAGGAGAGAGAACTCCTGCCCCTGAGTTGTGGGTTATAAGCTGCACAATTAGAGGAAGCACCACCCTTCCCCAGGAGCACTCAGCAGTGTGAGCTGTTGAGAAGGTAATCTTATTTTGCTACTTCAGCATTTATTGGTCAGAAGAACACCATCCTCTACCTGGATCTGGGTTCCAAGCCTTCGGTTAGTGGCATGTAAAGTCAGTGCCTTTGGGCCTTGATTACTCACTTCCCAAGACTGACTGCCTTAAGGTGGGAATGTAGAAAGTTTCTAGGTAGCAGGCTTCCCAGTACCGAATAATCTCTGCTCTGCAGAAAGGCAACTTCCTCTTTGGGGGAGCAGCCTGCAGCAAATTTGCCTGGGACACATTCTTACTATTCCTCACATTCTTACTATTCTACATAGTCCATTACTGGCTACAGCAGGTTGTTAGACTTCGCTATAGTGTTTTTTTTTAATATAAATCTGGCAATCACTCTATCTGTTGGTTCCTCAGAGATAGAAGGAAAAGGAGAATACTTCACTCATTAATCTACCTGTTGGCACCTGGGTAATGCCTTATTGATGCTTCCTTAAAACAAGAAAACAGGATGTATCTTTAAGAAAAGGTATCATATTAGGATTGTAAGAGATATAAGATGGGGCAAGAAATTTTTTAAGAGAAGAAATGGAAAGAATTTACATGTGGAAACAAAGATCTGAAAGCAAAGACTACAATCTTAGGATGACTGGTGGATTTTTTTTAATTGAATCTTTTCACACAAAGCCTAAAGACATCTGGCAGAAAATATTTCAGAAAGGATCCACCGAGACAGTGTCCTTCCGTTTTCTGAAAGAGTTGTAAAGTAGGTGCCAAATTAACATGCTTAATTTCTTAAAAATGGGATTGCCATTTTCAAAAATCTCCTTAGACATCTTGTCTAGTGGAAAGGGATGCTGCACAGTGCAGTTGACAAAGTTCAGAAAAAACCATTCAAGTCAGTAGGATAATGAGCAGAAGACAGGCATGAGGAACTTTTAGGAAAGGTAGTCCCTTAGAAATCTGGAAAGGATTTCCAAGATGGCGAGCTGCAGGCCCGGATGAAAAAACTCAAGGCAGCGTCATTGCTACGAGGTGGGTTTGGGGGGAAATGATCACCCAAAACTCCCCTAGTTAGGGGAAATTTTTAGATGATCAGAGATTTGGGTGCAGTAAGTGGAAAAGAGGGATTATATCCATCCCAGCGGTGACACATTGCTCCCAATCTCAAGGGAGAGGGGGAGGAGCCAAACCAATCTGCTGCGGAGAAGCAGAGTTCTTTCTATAAAGAACCATGCACTGGGCTCAACTAAAGACATCCCTCCTGTACCTCCACTGTGTAAGTGGAGAACAGTGTCTCTCAGCTGTCTACATAAAAGTGAAAATCAGGGAGTCTTTTGGAACAGACTGCCTGGCAAGAGTGAGTTGGCAGTTCAGAGCAGGCTCCTCTGCAACTGTGCCTGGAGACAGCCACAGTTCACAGGCTGAACTGGGAAGAGCAGGCATGGAACAGGCCCAGTCCTCACTGTGCTTAGGAGGATTTGGGTTTGTGGAGTACAGGGGAGCCTTGCTCAGCCCTGTCCACCCCACTCCAGCCGGAAGGCTCATATGATAAGCTAAACTCTAAGAGACCTCAGTCTGAGCTCAAAAACCCTGGAGGGGCAAAGGTGTAATGATGCACAACTTAAGGCATTCATAGAGATGTATTGGGAAGGGGGTGGGGAGGAGGGGCAAGGGTGGGAAATTAGGGGGATCTCTAGGGGGTAATCTAATTTTCAGAATATACACGTATCATATTGTTTCGTTGGAAGTATTTTTGATTATATAACAACTAAATTTTTTTAAAGAGAGAGAATCAATTTTTATTGAGTTTTTCACATGGCTTTCGTTGCTCTGACACTTAGTTGTGTATGTGGGTGCTGGGGTTTGAACTCGTGTACTTGCGCATCCCAGGCAAGCTCCATAACTGCAAAAGCCACTGCTCCAGCCCCACTAAATTTCTTAATTAAAAAAAAAAAAAAAATCCTGGAGGACCCAAAGTGCAACCAGCAGAGGGAGCATTGAAAGCATTTCAACCCCCCTGTGCATAAAGCTTTATTACACCTGAGTTTCAGATCCCCAGGGAAGCTGGCCCTTAGGGCATTCTTTAATCTGATCTCTTCACGGAAATCTCCACCTCTAAAGCCCAGGAGTCTGAGGACATCCAGTCCTCTTCTTGAGATCACATAATTACAGACTGAGAGATCCTGCTAACAAAACTCTGGAAGACAGTGAATATGTGCTCCCAAAGTGTACAGAGACAACCTCAGTGACCATAGTTCCAAGTTTCCATTAAAGATATTTTATTTTTTAAAATTTTTTCTTTCTTTCCTGTTTTTGATATGTATTTGAGTGCCAACTGGAGAAGTTGATTGGTTCACGCACATGTAAAAATACTAGCTGTTTTTGTTTTTGTTTGTTTGTTTTGGGGACGGTCTCTTCTCTTTTTGTTTTTGTTTTTTGATTTTTGTTTCATTTTGTCTTTGTTGGGGTTTTTTTGATTGTCTTTCCCTGTTTTTTTTCCCCTTCTTCTTCTCCTCTTCACCCCTCCTCCTCCTCCTTCCCCCTCTTTCTCCTTCTCCTACTTCTCCTCCTCTTCGTCTTTTTCCCTCTTGTCTTCTTTGTCTATCCTGTCCTGCCTGCTGAGGGGTGGGATTCTGGTCAGTTCATTTAGTATTTGAAGTATATTGTTCCCCACCTGCATAATTTTCCTATGTTTGCTTCTACCCTTTCTTATGCTATCACGCAGATCTTATTAATAGCTCTTTCACCTTTCCTCTATTTTGCTACCTCTGTTTTTCCTTCCTCTGGGTTTTTGTTATTGCTGTTGTTTGTTATTTTTTTTTTGTTTTGTTTTTCTTTTTCTTTTTTCTTTCTCCAGCAAATCCTTCACCTCCTTTACTTTTGTTCATGATCAAATAATACAACCCCCTTTCTAAATTTCTCTTACGTTCCCTTCTCTCTCAGGCTTCTGATTAGTTATTTGACCCCCCATCATTAATGCTGCATAACCATTACTGCCATGAATGCCAAATTCAATAACTATTGTATGCTTTGAAGCCGGACATAGGTGATAGTTAAATACTAGTGTCACCTAAAGTATTGACTAACACTACCATTTGTTCCATAGGTGGAATTTAACATTGTGATATAGTCTGTACTAAATAACCAGTTTAATATTGTTTCTTGTATGCATTGGTCGTTTATATTGATGATCTCGTATTAGCTCATGAGGAGCTGGAAATCTTAAGGGATATTAACAGTTCACAGGTTAGGGGTTTGACTTCTGAACTCAACCTTCCTGACAATACCCCAATCCAAGTAAGGGACAGGACAAAACTCCCAATCCAACAGTTAAGGCCTAAAGAAAAACAACCAGATAGAGATCTCAGGCCAAGAACTCACTTCAATTTAAGGAGTTAAAAGAAGCCTGAGCAGACCCCCCAACACACCTGTGAGTGTCCAGGATTCCAGTCCCACCACAGCAGGCAAGGTGAACACCTCCAAGAACACCACACCCAAATACTACCCAGCTGTCACACACACCTGCTGGATCCAGATACATTGAGCCCATCCCACCACCAAGGATCCCAGATCCCAGTGCAGCAAATAGGTTGTTCCATTCTGGCCCATCCCATACATCTGGGACCCTAGCACCCAGTGACATACCTCTACTGCTTACTTCAACAACACAGCAGGCTGCCCACCAACCCCACCAGGTGCCAAGTCCAAGTCCTGGGACCTTGACCCAAAAGGGTCAGGGATCCAGGCAGAAATAGCTTTCTGGAAGGAAGCAGTCATCACAGAGGTGATATCTGACCCAACCCTTGATGTACAAGGAAGAAGAACCCAGAGTCATGTCTTGCTTCCACACAGGGATTCCCACTTCAAAGATCCAGAAGAAGCTTTTCAAAGATGAAGAATCAAACTAGAAGAGACTCACCTCAAACCCACAGCTCCCCTAGCAAGGAGCCCACAGTCAGGGAGTGGGATGAAAATCTAGAACAAATTATCGATGATCTGATAACTAAATGGAACAATCAACTAAAAGAAGATTTAATAAAGAGACTAAGTGAGAAAATTCAAGAGTTGAGAAACTCTATTATGAAAGAAACAGACATACTAAAAAAGAAAGCAACAGAGCTAAAATCTGCAGTCAATGACAGAGGAACCATGGAAGAATTTAATAATAGACTAACTTCTATAGAAAACAGAACCTCAGCTATTGAAGAAAGAACTTCTGACAATGAGGACAGGCTGAGCAAGTTTGAGTGCACAGATGACAAAAAAGAAAAATAACTCACAGAACACGAACAGAATTTTTTAAATGTCTGGGATGAAATTAGAAGTAACAATTTATGAGTAATTTGGATATAGGAAGACATTGAAATGCAAAAAATGATATAAGGAACATTCTCAATGAAAGAGTTAAAAAAAATTTTTTCCCATATAGAGTCAGGTATGCTCATCCAGGAAACTTATAGGACACCCAAAAGGCCTAATCAAATGAGAAACACTAAGATACATCATATTCAAAATTTACAACAGGGAAATCAAGGAAAGAGTATTAACATCTGCAAGGGAGAAACGCCAAATCACATTCAGAGGCAAACCAATAAGAATTACCTCAGACTCTGGAAGCTAGAAAATCATGGAGGGAGATCTTTCAACGTCTGAATGACCACAACATGCAGCCAAGAATACTATACCCAGCAAAACTCAGCATCAGATTGGAGGGGGAAATAAGAACTTTTCATGATAGATTTAAACTTGCAGCATTCCTGAATAGAAAACCAGCTTTAAAAAGAATTCTCAAAGATAAACTCCAGATAGAAGAACATGCAAACACTACTCAAAGCCCTACACCAGAGGAAATTCAATAAAGGTACCTGCTATCAATAGCCAACCAAGAGAGCAAAGAATTTACTAATAAAATGCAATTACTGTGAACCATAACCACAATTCTAACACTGAATGTGAATGGTCCCATTGCACCACTCAAAAGACACAGATTAGCAAATTGGATCAAAAAAACAAAATCCAACAATTTGCTACTTACGAGAGACCCACCTTACAGATAATAACATCCACAGATTGAGGGTGAAATGTTGGAAAAAAATCTACCACGCATATGGCCCAAGAAAACAAGCTGGTGTTGCAATACTTATATCCAACAAAGTAGATTTCAAACACAAACTAATCAGAAAAGATAAAGAAGGCCATGACATATTAATAAAGGGAACAATACAACAGAAAGATATAACCATAGTAAATATGTACTCTCCAAACAACAACGGTCCCAACCATGTGAATAAATTACTCTATGACATTAAACCATTTGTGAACCTCAACACAATAATACTGGGAGACTTCAACACTCCTCTCTCACCAACAGACAGATCATCAAAGCAAAAAAACAATAAAGAAACCTCCAACCTAATCAACTCTATAAATCGAATGGACTTAACAGACATCTATAGAATATTCCACCCCAAATCAGCTGAATATACTTTCTTCTCTGGAGTACATGGATCCTTCTCCAAAATAGATCATATTCTAGTTCACAAAAGAAATCTCAGCAAATATAAAAAATTATATATTATTACATGTATTCTGTCAGACCATAATGCCATGACCCTAGCAATTAACAGCAAAAATCAAAACAGAAAACACACATATACATGAAGATTGAATAATATCCTACTAAATGAAGAATGGATACAAGAAGACATGAGAGCAGAAATCATGAAATTCCTGGAAGAGAATAAGAATGAAGACAAAACATATTGAAACCTCTGGGACAGCATAAAAGCATTCTTAAGGGGAAAATTTATAGCACTGAATGCCCACATTAAAAATGAAGCAAGATCCCAAATAAATAAGCTGATGCTCCACCTCAAGTCCCTACAGCAGGAAGAACAATCTAATCCCAAAGCCAGCAGAAGATAGGAAATAATCAAGATCAGAGCTGAAATTAATGAAATTGAGAACAAAAATAAAATAAAATAAACAGAATTGATGAAACAGAGAGCTGGTACTTTGAAAAAATAAATAAAAGTGATAGACCCCTAGCCAATCTCACTAAAATAAGAGACATGAGGCAAATCAACAAAATCACCAATGAAAAGTGAGTAATCACCACTGACCTCATGGGAATCCACCAGATTATCAGAACATATTCTGAAAAACTGTACTCCTCTAAATTAGTTAAGCTAGAAGACATAGACAAATTTCTAGACACATACAACATCCCTAAATTGATGTAGGATGATATTGAAATCCTAAACAGCCCAATAACAGGCACTGAAATCCATACAGCATTAAAAGCCTACCAAAGAAGAAAAGCCCAGGACCTGATGGATTCCCTGCTGAGTTTTACCACACCTATGAGGAGGAGCTAACACCTCCCTTATTCAGCTATTCCAAGAAACTGAAAATGAAGCAACTCTCCCAAACACTTTTTATGAAGCAATCATAACTCTGATATCAAAACCCAACAAAGACACATCAAAAATAGAAAACTACAGACCAATATCCCTGATGAGCATTGATGCAAAAATCCTTAATAAGGGTCTCGCAAACTGTATTCAAAAACACATCAAGAAGATAATTCACCATGATCAAGTGGGCTTTATTCCAGGTGTGCAAGGCTGGTTTAACATACGCAAATCAATAAATGTAATTCATCACTTAAACAGAATTAAGGACAATAACCATATGATCATCTCAATAGATGTGGAAAAGGTCTTCGATAAAATCCAGCACCCATTTATGCTCAAAACTCCAGAGAAGATAGGGATCAAAGGTACTTATCTTAACTACGTAAAGGCCATATATGTCAAACCCTCAGCTAGTTTAATACTAAATGGAGAAAAGCTGAAAGCATTTCCCCTGAATTCAGGAACAAGACAAGGATGTCCGTTCTCACCACTTCTATTCAATATAGTTCTTGAGACCCTGGTTGGAACAATCAGGCAAGAGAAGGAAGTCAAAAGGATAAGAATAGGAAGAGAAGAGGTCAAACTATCCCTGTTTGCTGACAACATGATCCTATATCTGGAAAATCCAAAAAACTTCACCAGAAAACTGCTTGAGCTTATACACAGATTTGACAAAGGGGAGGGCTACAAGATCAATACTCATAAATCATTAGCTTTCCTATACACTAACAACAATAGGACAGAAGAAGAAATCAGGAATTCAGTCCCATTCACAATATCCTCAAAAAGGGGCTGGAGCGGTGGCTCAGCGGTTTCGGAGCTTGCCTTGTAAGCTTGAGGACCCGGGTTCAAACCCCAGCACCACGTACACAACTGAGTGTTGGAGCAACTAAGGCTATGTGAAAAACTAAATAAAGTTGTTTCTCTCTTTCTCTCTCTCACTGTCCCTCTTTCTTTAAAAAAAAAAAAAACAATATCCTCAAAAAGAATAAGATGCTTGGGAATTAATCTAACAAGGGAAGTCAATGACCTCTACAATGAAAATTATTGGACATTGAAGAAAGAAATCCAAGAAGACCTGAGAAGACGGAAAGATGTCCCATGCTCCTGGTTAGGCAGAATCAATACAATTAAAATGTCCATTCTACCAAAAGCACTATATAGGTTCAATGCAATCCCCATCAAGATACCAATGTCATTCTTTACAGATATACAAAAAGCAATTCTCAAATTCATTTGGAATAACAAGAAACACAGAATAGCCAAAACATTACTAAGCAAGAAAGACAAAATAGGTGGATTCCCAATACCAGATCTAAAACGATACTATAGAGCTGTAGTAACAAAAACAGCGTAGTACTGGTATCAAAATAGGGATGAACAGGGGCTGGAGCGGTGGCTTAGTGATTGCGGTGCTTGCCTGGCATGTGTGAGACTGCAAGTTCAAACCCCAGCACCACCTACAGAATGAAGTGTTGAAGGAATTGAAGGTCACATGAAAAACTAAATAAAGACTGCTTCTCTCTTTCTCACCCTCTCTCATTGTCCCCTCTGTCTTAAAAAAATAAAAATAAAAAAGGATGAACACCAATGGAATAGAAGACTCTTAAACCCACAAATCTTTAAACATCTGATCTTTGACAAAGGGGATCAAAATAGAACATGGAGGAGAGACAGCCTATTCAACAAATGGTGCTGGACAAACTGGGCAGCCACTTGCAGAAAACTGAAATTAGATCCTTATTTCTCACCTTGCACAATAATCAAATCTAAAAAGATCAAGGATCTAGGAATTAAACTAGCTATGATGCAAGTGCTAGAAGAAAAGTTAGGACCAACACTCCGGTGTTTGGGAGTAGGCAAAGACTTTCTCAACAAGACTCCTAAAGTGAAAGAATTAAAGTCAAAAATCAATGAGTGGGATGCCAGTAAGCTTAAAAGCTTTTGCACAGCAAAGGAATTGTTCAAAATTGTCAAGAGACAACCTACAGAATGGAAGATAATCATGGCCTGTGATTCTTCTGACAGGGGACTAATATCCAGAATTTCAAAGTCCTAAAAAAAATCCTTAATATCAAATACACAAACAGTCAAATTAATATACGGGCCAAAGAGCTAAATATAAGATTCTCAACAACAGAGGACATTGAGTAAGCCAATGAATACACGAGAAAGTGCTTTAAATCACTACTAAATAGAGAAATGCAAAGGAAAAACTACATTAAGATTTCACCTCACTCCAGTCAGGTTAGCAAAAATGAACAATATAAACAACAACAGATGCTGGAGGGGTTGTGGGGAAATAGGAACACTAGCACACTGTTGGTGGAATTGCAGACTGGCACAGCCACTCTGGAAAGCAGTGTAGAGAATCCTCAAAAAATTAGGGATGGACCCCACCATACGATCCAGCTATTCCTCTTCTGGGTATTTTCCTGGAGGAGTTAGAATCAGCACATTACAGTGACACAGCAAAATCTATGTTCATAGCAGCTCAGTTTACAATAGCTAAATTATAGAACTAACCCAGATGACCCTCATTGGATGAATGGATCCAAAAACTGTATGTATATATATACATATATATGTAATATATATATACATACCATGGAGTTCAATGAGCAATTACAAACAATGAAATTGCAGCCTTTGAAGGTAAATGAATGGCGATGGAAGAAATGCTGATCAAAGTTAGCCAAACCCAAAGAGTCAAAGGTTGTTAGTTTTCACTCATTTGTGGAGGCTGGAACTAAACCTGTGTGAAAGGTTGTTAATCTCATGTATTAGGCCCAACAAAGGTGTAGCAACACATAATCTAGGGCAATCATAGATATGTAGTGGGTGGGGGATAGAGTAGGTGAGGGAGGGGAGAGGGAGAATAGGGAGGGTTCTGTGGGTAATTCTGGTTTAAGTGTATATGCATATCATATTGTTACTTTTGATTATACAATAACTCAATTCCTTAATAAAATATAAAAAAAACCCAACAGACTTCAACTTTCAAAAAAAGAAATCTGGAAAGCTCAAGGCTGAAGAAAGAATTATATTTATCCTATCTATCAACTGTTCCTTGTGATGCTGGTATTCCTGGCCAGTATGGGCTAACAGCTGGTCCCTGATTCCAGGCTTGAATAATCAACTTTTGGTTGAACTTTATGGAACATCATCCCTAAAGAGAAAGGAAAGTCCAATAGTGGCTGTCATGTACCTGTTACTGGTTCAAGAGTGTTCCATAAACTATTGTATTTGGCTGTCAGATCATTGACTGTGTAATTTGTAATCCTTGAGATTTCTCTGCATTGCACAATGGGACTGGTTGCTTTTGCTCACAGGGGCTGGATGGCAAGAGAGTGTGTAGGCTGAAGGACCCTAGATGCAGTAGCTTCCCTGTGCCAATGAGGGCTATTTTTCATCAGTTTATTGCTAGCCCTGAGAGGGGAAAGGACCCTGTGTGTGACTGAGGACATGGAAAGCTGTGTCTTGTATCACCTGAATAGAAATATAAATGTATTATATAATCTGCTAGGTTTGGATCTGGAATGTCCCCCAGAGGCTCATGTATTAAAGCCTTAGTCCCCAGTACAGCCTTAATGAGACATTTACAAGAGCTTTAACCTCAGCAATGGCTTCATCAACTGATGGATTCATAATCAGAATGCACTATGGGGAGATGGTGAATATTATAGAAGGTTTGAGCTAGTGGAAGAGAGTGGGTCCTTGGAAGAGTGCCCTTGGCACTATACGGTGACCCTGGCCCTTTCTCTATCTCCATGTCCTAGCTGCCATGAGGTGAGCAGCTGTGCTCTACCACACCCTCTCCTCCATGATGCTCTGCCTCATCTCAGGCCCACAGCAATGGAGCCAGCTGACCATGGACTGAAATCTCTGACACCATGAACAAAAATAAATCTTTCCTCCTTAAAGTTGTTTTTCTCAGAAATTTTGTCACATGATGAGAATCTAACACATAACCCAGTTAAAAAGAAAAGATTATTTTAAGGAATCTTTAAAGGATAATACTCCAAGTAAATGTGTTCAGAAAGGTAAAAGGCAATAAGACAGGGAACAAAATAAAAACACTGACCATGAAACATTTAATGATAACAATTATAAAAGATACAATATCTGCACAATGAAAACTACAAATCATTGCTATAAGAAAGACATAGAGCCTTGCTAAGTTCAAAGCCAGCCTCAAAAACTTAGCGAAGCTCTAACCCACTTAGTGAGTCCCTGTCTCAAAATAAAAAATATAAAAAGGGCTGGGGAACTGGGGGTGTGGCTTAGTGGTTAAGTGCCCCTGGGATCAATCCCTGGTATGAAAAGGAAAAAGAAAGGGAAGGAAGGAAGGAAGGAAGGAAGGAAGGAAGGAAGGAAGGAAGGGGGAAAATACATTGTAAATAAGTGAAGACAGAGTGCTTGTGTTCATGGGTCAGAAGACTCAATATTGTTATTAATTCTCCCCAAACCAATCTGTACATTTAACACCAAACTCAAACAAAATCCTAGCAAGTTTTAATAGAAAAAGACTAGCTTCTTTATAAATTCCCTTGAAAATACAGTGAACTAGAATAGCTAAAATAGCTTTGAAAAAGAAGAACAAAGTTGGAAAAGTAACATCTGATTTCAAGGCTTCTATAAAGCTATATTATTCAAGATAGTGTGGCACTAGCATAAAGATATGTCAATGGCATATTTTAAATAGATAAATGGAATAGGCTAGAGTACAGATATGAACCTACATTTTTATGGATCACTGAATCATTATAAATGTGCAAAGTGAGCTCAGTGGAAAAGATAGGCTTTCAAAATGTGTTGGAATACACAAACATGAAGTTTGTCCCTGACTCATACTGTATGCAAAAATTAACAAAATAGTTCATAAACCCACATTTAAAATATAAAACTATAAAAGATAAGGTCTAAAAATCTTTGAGGCCTTGGTTTGGCAGAGATATCTTAGAGATATAACTCCAAGAATGATCCATTAGGAAAAAGTGAATTAATAAATTGGACTTCATCAAAATTAAAATTTCAGCACTTCAAAAGACACTACTAAGAAACAAATCATACATAGGAGGTCAGTTTTCCTTCTCTTCTTTCTACATGTATTCTGGGAAAAAAATGTGTTAACCACTTTTGTTCTGGACAATCTTTTCAAAGATGTTTATAAAGCAGAAAGCCTGAGAAGACAGAGGTAATGGCTTCCTCTGGGCAGATGACACTTTTCTTTCCTGACCCACATAATAATGTCTTTTCTGGGACAAAGATTTGGTAGGTGTGCTTGCAGCCCCTCTGTAAATGGTTGGGGTTGCTGTGAAGCTAACATACCAAGCCCAGAGAGGTGTTGTCTACCTGGGCTTTTCCCTAACACCCTCCTGGATCTTGGGAATGGGGTGGGTAATAAACAAACAACATGAAGCTAGTGCTACTTGCTACTGTGAGGAAGTCACTCTTCTGTAACCTAGGAGCTTTCTGTCTCCTGCCAGTGTATTTGAAACTGGCAGGCTCACTTGTTAGTTTTGCCCATAGCAGGATAAACTGTCAGAACTTTGACAGTTCTTGACATGTCCAGAACAGGGAGACAATACTACAAATACAAACATGTGTCCCATAGTGTTTTGGTCAATGACAGACTCATAAGATTAAATTGCGTAATCATTATACCTGATCTCAAATTATACTACAGAGCTATAGTAGAAAAAATCAGCATGGTATTGGCATCAAAATAGACCTGAGGACCAGTGGAATAAAATAGAAGATACAGAGACAATCCCAAATTTATACATTCATCTGTCTTGACAAAGGTGCCAAAAATGTATGTTGGAAAAAAAATAGCCTTTTGAATAACTGGTGCTAGGAAAACTGGGTATCTATAGGTGAAAGAATGAATTTAGATCCCTATCTTTCACCCCGCATGAAAGTGAAATCAGAATGGATCAAAGACAGAAATTAGAGCAGAAAACCTAAACCTGCTAGAAGGAAACATAGGGCCAACACTCCATCATATAGTTGAGGTACCGACTTCCTCAACAAGACCCCTACAACTAAAGAAATGAAACCAAGGATCCGTAAGTGGGACACCATCAAATTAAAAAGCTTCTGCACAGCAAAGGAAAGTGATTAAGAGAGTAGAGAGCCTATGGAATGGGAGAAAATCTTTTCCAGCTACTCTTCTGACAGGGGATTAATATCCAGAATATATATAAAGAATTTGAACTCAATGCCAAAAAAACAAATAACCCAATCAGTAAATGGCAAAAGAACTAAACTTCTCAAAAGAAGCAGCACAAATGGCCAAGAAATATACGAGAAAAAAATGTTCAGCATCTCTGGCAATCAGGGAAATGAAAATCAAACCTACACTAAGATTCCATCTCATCCCACTCAGAAAGGCAATTATCAAGAACATAAATAATAATAAATGCTGGTGAAGATGGAGAGGAAAAGGTATATTCTTAATCGTTAGTGGGCTGCAAATTAGCGCAACCACTCTGGAAAGCAGTATGGAGATTCCTCAAGACTGGCAGCCTCAGATTTTTTCTTTATTTATGAAGTCAAGAGCTTTTGCTTTTATAATTGAGTTTAGTTTATTGGCTGTGAAATTTATATCCACTACACTAAAATTTCTGAGTTGGAGCAATGACCCAATGGCCCTTCTCTCTGAAATAAAGTACATTTCAAAGTTTTCATTTACTTAACATTTGGATGTTAGATTTTCAAGGATGCCTGAATTAATTAAAATTTTTCATCTATGGCATCAAAATAAGCAGGAGCAGGAGCTGGAGTGACTCGGCGGTTACGGCACTTGCCCGGATGCTTACGTACACGGGTTCAAACCCCAGCACCCACGTACACAACTAAGTGTCAGAGCAACGAAAGCCATGTGAAAAACTAAATAAAAATTAATTCTCTCTCTCTCTCTCTCTACCCCCTCTCTCACTGTCCTTCTCTCTTAAGAAACAAACAAACAAAAAACCCCAAAACAAGCAGGAGCTGGGGCACTGCCCTGTGATCTTCTCGCTCAAGACTGAAAGAACAGCCAATAGGAGGCGCTGCTGGGAAGTGGTCACCAGATTGCTGTCATCTCAGCTATCTGAAAAGGGGCTTCTTTCTGCTTTACTAGGAGCAACTGCTTGTCTTTTATAAGAAGTCTGATCTTTAAATTTGACTTTTTGTATTTTTTCTTTCAACCCAAGAATGGATTTCAATAAAATTTTCAAGTAGACCAAGTTCTCTTTTAATCCCTCCTCAAACACCCTACCAAGCAAAGATAAAAATGTGTATGACACATGAGTCATGATTCCTTAGACTCAGTGTAACACCCTTTGGACTGATTCATATAACAAAATCTCTTGAGAAATCGAAGTAGTAACCCTAGTAGAGCTGAAGAAAGAGTGAGAGTGATGTGTCTACAGGGAAAACTTACTCTAAAAGGAACATTAACTCACGACAAAGCCAAGAGAACTCTGGTATAATTATGTGCGTGGTTCTGAATTGACTTGATCAGCTTTCAGCACTTCTTCAGAATCAGAATATTTCTTCTCTAAAAACACAACAAAAATCATGATATCTAAGTGTGCTTCCTGTTTGTAGATGTTTATCAGAATGAAATGCAATTAGAATTGGGCTGATGAAACATTCTCATGAAGAACCAAGGCTGGGCTGGCCATGATGGAAGAGTGATATGTATTTTGTGGGGGTGCTGCCTGATTTCTTGCTTCCCAGTGGTAATATAAAAACCATGTATTAACTCATTTAACTGTCCAGCAACCCTATGGGATGGTTTCTATTGTGAATCCCTATTTTGGGGTGGACATAGTATATGTCAAGTGCTAATTTAGCACCTGTCATGGGCAACTTCTTACTACCAGAGGTTTCATGGTGGCATGGACTTCAGGATGTCAGTATTCTGGAAATTGCTACCCAAAGGTCATTTCCTGGCTCCATAGGCTTCTTTGAAATAGTCTTTACTAGTTTATCTGTGCCGAGGAAAGAGAATATTGTTGTGGGACTCAAGCCTTTGTGAATGATCTCTCATGGAGGCTTACTGGCAACAGCAATGATCCAGAGAACAGGTGAACGGTCTGATTTGTTTTTAGTCCAAACCCTGTTCTCCATTCCTTCTATGCTACCGGCTAACTACGTAGCCACAAAATCACATTTTATGTTCTATTTTATCTTCCATAAAATTGGGATAATAGATCTGTTAATACAAGAGTAGTTTAAGGATTAAATTAGATGACCCCATGAGCTATGTGGCCAGCTTGTGGGCAGGTCTGCAGCGCTCACCCATGTTCTGGTAAGTTAGGGGTAAGCACTTTGCCAGTTATAGCCATAGTTGTGCTAAAGGGAATGATCATATTCTGGGATTCTAGCCTCTTTTTTTTTTTTTAAGAGAGAAGGCTGGTGGGTGAGAGTGAGAGAAAGAGAGAGAGAGAGAGAAAGAATCAATTTTTATTGTTTTTTTTTTCACATGGTTTTCATTGCTCTGACACTTAGTTGTGTACGTGGGTGCTGGGGTTTGAACCCATATACTTGCACATGCTGGGAAAGCACCATAACCACCGAGCCACCACTCCAGCCCCTCTTCTTTTTGACTAATAAAGCTAGCAACTTTTTTTGTGGGGGGAAGTACTTGCTAGGTATAGTATCAAAGACTCTCATATTAATTATCCCCAGTACCCTATGAGATAGTTTCTATTAGTAAGTCTCAGTTTATAGAGTTGAAAACCAGCTTGCCTAAGATGCTGAGTAGGAAAGCCGGAGTCTGGCTCTAGGCAATGCGATTCCAATGTGTGTGCTGGTAACTGCACGATGCTGTCTGTCGGTGGTTCCCAACTAGGGATGAGTTTACACCATGGGAGACATTTGGCAATGTTCAGAGATATTTTAGGCTGTCACAGTTGAAGGTTTTTAATGTTGGGGTGTAGAACATGATACCCCAAAGTGTGGTGCTTGACATGCTTAGTACTTGGAGCTGAAGGAGACTAGAAGGCTAGTTTCCTCTTGCCTTCCTGTCTCCTGTCCCTCATTCTGGCCCAAAGCATGTCATGAAAATTAGAATTCTGCTTTTACAATGTGGAGCATGGAAACTACAACTCCTCTCTCTCCCAGAGCAGAGAGAGGGTCATTCTCTCCATTCTCTCTTGAGAACCAGTTTTTACCTCTTTATTAAAATATGGCCTCCCATGCTTTCTCCTCTGTCTAGCATTTCATCTTTTCACAAGCTTTACCAGACGAAAGGGTGACCAGCTGCACTGATTTAGAAAGTCAGGTGGAAAAGATCAGGATCTGTCACTTTGGCTCTTGGGATGGGAGACCACAGGACAGCTGCACAGGTGCTCCACTGAATGGGAGCCAACATCTGCACCTAGGGCCACCTGTGTTGGGGTGCCAGGTGCCGGCAGCAAGCAGCACTTGCTCTCAAGGGAGAGGGTGTGGGCCGAGTGCTGGACGGAAGCTAGGCTGGTGCTCCGCTAACTTCAGAAGCCAACTTGGAAATCAGTCCTGCACTGGCACCTTTGCAGGTGCTCAGGTCCAGCTGACAGAGAGGCAAAACCAAAGGGAGGAGTGAGATCTAGTAGTCTGCTTGATCATTTACATAATCATTTGCATATCCATTCATTTGTTTATGCTCACCCCCCACGAACATTAAATATAAAAGAGACATCCAAAGGTGTTTTTTAAATCCATGGAACCCATGGGTTTGTCATATCCAAGTGTGTGATTTTCTTCCTCCCAGGTCCCTGGATATTTAAGTATGTGGACAAATTAAACAAGACTGGAAAATTTTGTTACCTTCATTTACCCTAATTTAGTTACTACTGAGTAACAGAAAATGGAACCAAGCTGTATAGATTCATATCTAGCATGGAAACAGAAAGCAGCATGAAATTAGAGTTCCCCCATAGGAAAGAGCTCACGTTAAATTATAGAGATATTATGAAACAACTTCACAGAGCTGTTATCTGTCCATGTTCTGTAGAGTAAGTTCTTTTCGTTTAGAGAATTTATGAATACCTTGTGAGTGATAGAGACTGATTAGATAGATTTGTTAAGGTGAAATGGCCCATTTAACAGTTGCTTTTTATGTTATTATATTTTTTTTCCTAATCATAAGTTCCTAAGAGATAAATCCATTCTCAAAGGGGCAGGAGCGGTGGCTCAGTGGTTACAGCGCTTGCCTGGCATGCATGAAGATGAGGGTTTGAGCCCCAACAACATGTACAAAATGAAGTGTCAGAGCAATGAAACCACATGAAAAACTAAAAATTGGTTCTGTCTTTCTCTCTGTGTCCCTCTCTCAAAAAAAAAAAAAAAAAAAAAAAGATGTACTGTCTTGTACTGTCTAATCTTAACCTCTTAAAACACAAATCTAGCCAGGTCCCATGACACACACCTGTTATCCCAGGGACCAGGAGGCTGAGACAGGAGGATCTTGAGTTCAAAGTGAGCCTCAGCAACTGAGAAAGGCCCTAAGCAACTTAGTGAGACCCTGTTTCAAAATAAAAATTTAAAAGGGCTCAGTAATTAGGCATTCCTGGGTTCAATCCCTGGTACCAAAAAAAAAAAAAAATACAAATACAAATTCTGACCTTCTGCTTTGTGGTCTTAAGTAGTCTGAAATTGTTTTCTTAATATTTATGATATAAAAGATGCTCTTAATATTTATGATATAAAAGACGCACTTAAAGCAAACTTTTAATGTTCCTCTTTTCATTTCTGGGGTCCCTCTCTACCTTGAGAACAGTGCCATTGGTGTTATGTGATCCTGATTTCCTTCCACGCTAAATGCAGCTGCAGCCCAGCAGTTTGGTTCCAGTGTGTTTCTATGCACACGCGTTTGACATTATTGTTATTGTTTTGTGCAGCTAGTTTCTGCTTTCAGTTGAGCACATTCCCCATGTCTCTTGTGTCTCACACCTTACCTCTAGGACCATTGTCCTTCTGCCGAAGCAAGTCCTTTTGAATTTCCTTTAGTGAGGAAGTGTAATGTTTTAAATCGCTTTTAAATTGCAGCTTATACAAAATGAAGTATGTTCACTACAGAAATCTACAAAACATCATTCAGAATGCTACTGTTGAAACACAACCATTAAAACAATTTATGAGCATTTCTACATCATGTGCATACAGTACACACACATTAATAGCTGTGTTCATAATTAATTCTCAGTACTGTTGGCTTTGCTATTATTATATGTCTCTGTTATATTTATAGAACGGGAACATATTGTGAAGACTTTTTTCACCTGCCTTTTTCATTTAATGATATAGCTCGACTACTTTTCTCCTGTCCTTTCATATTCTTCCATAAGATTTTCTCTCTAAAAATGATTTAAAAATTAAACATGGCACAAGGGAGTCTCAGAATTACTTGAAGATGGGTGTGTGAATGTTTGTTCCACTGGTATTATTTGTACTTTACTCATATGTAATAAACTTTGGTATGTGTATTCCTAGTGTCTTTTAAAATATAAAGACTAACATCATGGACATCAAAGCTTGTCCCGGAACACAAGTCCTCTGATAGCTTTGTGACTCACCCTTACTTTGTTTGTCCTCTACTCGAATGCAGTCAGAAAAACTTGCCCCACTACCAGCTCCTGGCAGCCACCCTCATTTATTTATTCTGTAGCCCTTTCTGCGTCCTGATAGGCCATGTATTTGTTTATTTGTTAACTGCTTGCTTCTCCACAAGGCGGTATGCTTCAACAGGGCAGGGAATTTGGACTTCTTGAAATGACTAGGTTTGTTTTGTTTTTTTTTTTTTGTTTGTTTGTTTTAGATGAATATGGAGTTACAATTTGAGGGGGGAAACACTGTCAAACAATCAAGAACAAATGTATATATACATAGTTATCCAAGAAAATGACTCTGTTTTAATGCAGAACAGTGCATGACACACAGTAGGGTATAAGAAGATAGCTGGTGGCTGATTGTTGGGCAGTGATTTGCATAGTTATAACGCATCTCTAGTATCAGAGTTAGCAATCCCTATTTTTACCACTTGTCTGTCACTTAAATTATAAATTCATAGTGAACCCTCTAGTTTGTGAGAGGGAAATGACACTGGCTGTATTTTCTGTCTTCTAATGTGGACATAATAACAAAGTTTCTGATGTTCTGGGCTCAAACATAATGCCAACTTTGTTTCTTTCTCTTCAGTGGTAGTGATTGTTGCCAAATGGTGAAGTTGAAAAAGACCCTGAAAGTAATTTGGTTTAATCTGTTTGTTTCCTCTGATGTAGAAATCAAAGTCCAGGGAGATTAAATTTTCAACCAAGAAGATTCGGGAAATCAGCAAACAAATTGGGGCCAAGCCAAACCCATGGATAGACAAGAACCAGAGGCTTAATTAGTGCTTCCTAAACTTTTAAGCATTATGACATGCATGGATAATTATCATGCAGTGTCAGACAAGGATGCTCGCTGTCATGGACAAACAACCAAGGGACTCTGGCCTCCTCAGGCCTTGGCACAGCGTATGTGATATCCCAGCAAGACTACCACATGCCTGCTGGGAAACTGGTTCAATGAGTTGAAGAAATGTTTCCAAGACAGCAATGAGGCACAGGTTCGATTTGCATTTAGTTAGTTCCTAGCCAGAGCTCTTACCCAGAGGGCTCTAAGAGCCTAACCCACGCTCAGCACCTGAAAGATTCCCAGGTGCTGGGGAAGTCGGGGAGAATAGATTCATTTCTTCTACGTTACAGCCATAACCTGCTCTCTCAACATGAGTGTGGCAGGGAAGAGGAACAGCCCTCTATTTCACAGGAAGCTTTATTCCCACTCATAATCTCCCTAACCCAGAGAAAGCTGTCAGAGGGGCACCGCTACACTCCTCGAAGAGTGTCCCTGTTAAGAAGCCTGTGCTGTGACATCCACTGTTCTGAATTGAATGTCTGTGTGCCCCCTCCCTCCCCAATTCAACCCTCCCTTCCAGTGTGACTGCACTTGAAGATGGGGCCTCAGGGCAGAACTGAGGTTAACTGAGGTCACAAGGGTAGGGCCCTGACCCAAAAGGATTATTGTCCTTAGAAGAAGAGATGTTTGAGAGCTCACTGCCTCTCTCTGTGCATAGGTACTGAGGAGGGGCCCGGAGAAGACCCAGCAAGAGGGTAGCCATCCACACGCTGGAAGGGAGCTCTCACTAGAAACCAAATTGGCCAGAACGTTGCCCTTGGATTTCTAGTCTCTGGAACTGTAAGAAAATAATTTTTGTTGCCTCAGCCATTTAGTGGATAGATATTTTGTTATTATATACCCAACATTCAGTTAAAGCCACACTTAACAGGAAAAACGTGGCCTCACTAGAACAGCCCAGCTGAAGCTACCACAAAATGAAAAATGCTTCACCAGGTGCTGGGCACAGCACCCACACTCCAAACTGAAGGTGACTTCTGAACTCAGTAGAAAAGCAGTGGTGATTATTTGTTTTAAAAAGGATGAGCTGACTGACCAATCTACGGCACAACCCATACAATGGTACACCACACCTTGTGATTGAGTATCAAGTTATGAAAGTATATTTGATGTTCATGATATATTATCAAAGTCAAATGTAGATTTAAAATAATTTCAAATATCTACAGAGACAGAAAAATATGTGGAGGATACGCATCAAAATGTTGACGACAATCGTAGCTGTATGCATAAATTCTGACTTTCATTTGCTTCCTCCTTAAGTAGCTTCTACTTTTTCACAATGCTTCTGGAGTTCTTGAGCAATTGTTCCACATTAAACAAAAATGAATAAATCCACCTACTTAATCCCCCCCACCCAAGAGAAAAGCCATGCAGTCTGTGCGAATAGTTTGCACCTTCAGCTGTCTGACCGTGAGTCTGCACCACATCAATGCTGTATTCCTCTGACGTTGGTCTCCTTCACTCCCCCACCACCCCTCACAAATTCTTGACTCAAGCAGCCCAGAAATTTCAGTCATTCTGACAAGAGTTTTGTTCCTGCTCCACTTTCTTTTAAATTAATGAGTACTCTTCCCACTGTAATAATAATTGCTACAGAGTCCTCTGGAGACCACACCTGGCTGGCTGTGTTTAGTTCTGAGCCTCTCGATTGCATGCAAGAGGCTGGAAAGATTTGAGAGATTGCTGGAAGTGCTTCAGGGGCCCTGGAGGCACTGATTTGGGAGGTGGTGGAAGGACTCCCTTGGGAAGGCCTGTGCACTGACTCAGTGGGAAGGTGAGGAAAACAGGCTTCCGGTTTATGAAGTGCAAACACCAGGAGCATTCCAAAGAGTGAGTGAAACCCCCTGGGAGGCCTGGAGCAGGTGACGGGGTGGAAAGCCAGGTGCAGAGTTCCGGGCAGAGCAATTCTGCCTCCGAACGAAGAGGGGGGCTTCACCCAGGTTTGTCAAACTTTGAGAAAACATTCCACAGTGTGTGTGTGGAGGGGGGCCTTGAGTGAAAGGAGAGGAATTCGAGCCGATGGTTTGATGTGGAAGTTTGAAAGAGACCTGTTCCTGCATATGTTGGGGTGCTGGGTGGAAATTGAGCTCAAAAGTCACAGAAAATAACGGAGTTTAGGAGGTAGTGTGGAAAGGCAACGGAATTTGCAGTCCAAGATTTCTGTTTTTTTTTTAATTTGTAATGACTTTATTTTTTAATTTTTTAAATTTGCAATGTCATTATTTTTTTAATTAAGAAATTTAGTTGTTGTACAATCAAAAATGTACCCAAAGTAACAATATGATGTGTGTATATTTATAAATCAAAATTACTCCCTAGATCCCTCCCTATACTCCCTCTCCTCCCATCATGAGCCCCCTCCACCTTCCTTATCGATACAAATCTGTGATTACCCTAGGTTATGTGTTGCTATGCCTTGCTGGGTCTAATACATGAGACTGAGCACCTTTCACATAGGCCTGGGTTTAGCTCCAGCCTCCACAGATGAGTGAAGACATTTGACCCCTGACTCTCTGGGTTAGGCTAACTTCACCCAACATGATTTCTTCTGGTTTTTAATCACTGACTTTCTCTTGACTTCTGGCTTGTTAGTACCCTCATATGAGCTTTAGATTCCCTCTCTTGAAAGACCAGAAAACAGCCCCTCTGAACAATTGTGAAAATCAAATTAGCTAATGCATATGCATACCCAGGCCCTTTGGCTTCTAAGGCGCACTATTTTGGTTCCTAGGACTTGTGAAGGTAAAGAGACAAAAAACTCCCTACCTCAATTCAGCTGGCTGCACCTGCTTTCATTTAGGCACCTGATTCGCTGCTCACCCGTGGTTACTGACAGCTGTGGACAATGCGTTTCTTGGGGCCCACCTGATGGTGTGGCCCAAGTCTAGGTTTGATTTTTCCAGGTGATTCCAACATGCAGCCAGGATCACAGCCCTCTGATGTGCTATAATGCAAATGGGGCACTCAGCTTATGAATATGAAAATGAGTTTATGGTGAAAAGTAGTGGAGGCACATGCCTATAATACCAGAGGCTCAGGAGGCTGAGTCAGGAGGATCGCAAGTTCAAGACCAGCATCAGCAACTTACGGAAGGGCTAAACAATTAACATGACTCTGTCTCAAAATAAAAAATAAAAAGGGCTGGGGATGTGGCTCAGTGTTTAACTGCTCCCGGGTTTAATCCCTGATAGCAAGAAAAAAGTAATCGGTACTAACCTGGTTAGATAGGAACAAGAAATTCTGATGTGTTTTTGCATTAAGGTGACAACAATATTGTACTATATAGTATGAAGGTGGAAGAAAGGATTTTGAAAGGTTTTTTACCATAAAGACGTGATAAATGTTGGAGGAGATAAGTTTAACCCGATTTGAATATTATACAATGTATACATGTATCAAAACATCACGTGGCACCCTGTACAACTTATAAATATGCACATACACAATTTTTAAGTTGTTATCTAGAAAAGAAAAAAATAAGGCTGCTCCCATCTCCCAGTCCAAAGATTCCCAGTTCCTCTCTTTCGACATAAATACTTAGCAGTTTCTCTTTTTCCTTCTGAGAGTTGAATGTGTGGATAGGAGCTGAAGTCTTCACTTTGATTTTCTCATTACCACACCATGCAGAACGCATCATAGCAGCCCATCTAGTCCGGCTTGCTTATGAGTGATGATGTGTTCCACAGTATGGATGTATCAGATTTATCTAATCATCTGCAGTCTCTCTGGGCAGTGAATATCCTTGTCTAAACGTTTCCTTCACTTGTGTGTTTATGGAGTTGCATCAAAAGATAGTTGAGTGAGTTCAACTAATGAGAATTCAAAAAAAAGTCATCACCTAGTTGGGAGAAGATAGCTTGTTCTATAACCATGAAAATAAGGAGTCACCAGAATTCTTTACAAGGAATATTACACACTGAGTATAGTTGATAAGGAGACTTAATACGTGGTGGATCAAGAACAAAACACAGTTTTACCAGCAAACTTATCAATGTCAATCCTGCCTTCCTGAAAGTCAGCCAATCAGAAACCAGGCTCACTCCAATAAGTCCCTCTGGGTCCAAACCATCCCCAGTCTCACCCCAGTCACCAGGCTTCAAGGGTGCTGTCAGTGCCTCTGAGAATCAACCAACCCCTAACTTCATGCTTTCAAAATAACCCATTTAAGATCAGCAGTCTGTGAAAGAGCAGGTGCCTCAGCCTCCCAACACCCCTTTACTGTGCTGTTCCATAGATCGGCCTTTGACAACTTATTTCAGTTACCATGCAACCAACCCATCACCCTTTGATACTACAAACACTGTGAAATTATATTTGCATTTGTTTCTACACATTTATGTATTTCTTATGTGTGGATTACATTGTAACTCTCCAAGGAATGTTGTACTTTGAAGTGTATTGATGGGATTTCGGGGTAAATTCGTGATTTACACTTAGAATTTGACCTTCAAATCTAGGCTTCTTATAAGATTTGAATCTAGTCCCTGTGTAGTCCACTTTTAGAAGTGGAATTGCTGGGTAAAAAGATATAAGTATTTTGGAATTTGAGAGCTATTATCCTGCAAATAGATTGACCAGCTTATTTATTCAAATCAGTGAGCATGCTGCTTTTCTGTCCCTTAATTAATACAACTTTAAAAATCTTTCATGATTCTACAAAATGAGAAGAGTTTCTTCCGATTTTTGTTTCATTTTCCAAATCAAGTAGGTTTGAGCATCTCATTTGTGAGTATGTACATAAAATTGTATTTCTTTCTTGTGGTTTATAGGCTGTAGACTAAGTGATTTTTGAAAATCATCCTCCAGAATGATTATTCCTCTCAATTGTAGTAATATACATGAAGAAACTAGAAGAACTGCAGTAATGCATTTTTATTAAAATTGGTTTACCAATAAATGTGCTATTTCGCCAATTCATTTAAAGTTTTCAGAAAAGTAGTTCATTCTTATTTGAAGAAAAACTCCAGCCTGCTCTAAGATAGAAGAAAACCTTTGGCAGTACTAAGATGGAGGTGGCTCTCTGCCCCCACTTACGTTAAACCTACCTAAGTTAAAGTGGTTTTCTATTTTTAAAGAGCAGAGATTGCAGCTGTTCTAGAGTGCAGCCCCTCTCAGCAGATTCCTGGGGACGATAATTGGCAGGTACCACTGAAGGTCGATGCTAAGCACCGAGCATTGCCCACTCTGAAAGACCTAACGAGGCCCCGGCCTCAGGAAACCTGCAGGAGGCTGGGCTCACTAGTGACCATTTGGGGCTGTTTCTATGGAAGGCCCGGAGCTATATTCCTTCCTTATTTGGGAAGGCATGTATTAGGATTAGAGGTGCTTTTTAAAAAAATTATTAGTGTTTCCCTAATTTAGGTTATATACCAGTTTGGGGATGGTGA
>PVKS010002512.1:88038-117201 GCA_004027875.1 Aplodontia rufa
TTTTTAAAAAAAGAGAGGGACAGTGAGAGAGAGATGAAGAATCAATTCTATTCAGTTTTCCATGTGGCTTTTGTTGCTCTGACACTTTGTTGTGTACGTGGTGCTGGGGTCGAACTCGAGTCCTCACTCATGCCGGGCAAGTGCCATAACCACTGAGCCACCACCCCAGATCTGTTAATTTTATTTTTAAAGCTTGCCAAACTGATACTGTATTTGACAAACAGCAGACAAGCAGGTTCAGTTCTGGTTGCGAAGCTCAGGAATGCTGTGTAAAGTGGAATGCTTTGTTTTTAGGGGTACAGATAAATTGCTTTAAGGTTTATCTTTATTGTCTACAATTAGGTTGTACATATATGTGCAACTTGTGCAACTTCTGCCTCAGGATCTTGAGCTATTTATTTCTCCTTCTTCCAAGAAAACACAAATTTCAGGTGCCTGGACTGAGAGCTTTCATTGTGTGATTCTTATTTTTAACTAGGGCAGTAAAACTGTCATCCTGATAATGTCCTCACACCAAATATTAATTTTGTGTGTTTCGAGATAAAATTTTATGTGCACTGTGTGTGACAGTGTTCTTTGCGATCCAATTGGTCGTGTTTCTTCTAGACTGTCTTCATAAATTTGATATATTTGGCAGACCTATCGGAGACATTGCACTGCAAATTTGCGCTGTCCTTGTAACTTTTAAAATTCTGTTTATCACTGATTTAAATTTTCCATCAAGCAGGGCAACTCAAGAAAGAAAAAGAACCCATGCAATGCATTTGACAAAATTAAAAAATCAGAGATGAAGTAGATTCTTTTTTAAATTTTTTATTAAGGAGTTGAGTTGTTGTACCATCATAAATGCATATAAAGTAGCAATAGGATGTGCATTCGTTCATAAACCAGTTACCCTCACATTGCCCACACCCCAGTCTTTTGATTCTTCTGTATTATTCCATTATAAGAGATATAAATATCCATATATATGTGTATATATATATAATTATAAATTTCCCAGAATTAAATGATTGCATAAGTATTATTTGACTTCTCAGGGTTGTAAAGAGTATGCTACATTTTTCATTGTCTTCCTAGATCCCTCTCTATCATCCGTGCCTCTCCTGCCTCCCCACCTCTCTCTTCCTACCTTAACAAAAAGAAAAGAAAGACAGAGAAAGAAAGAAAGAAAGAAAGAAAGAGAAAGAAAGAAGAAAGGATAACTGAAGAGAGATCAGTGGCTCAGCCTTTTCTTTTTTCTAATAGTTACTGATCCAACCCTGAAACATAAGAGTTGCCAGTCTTTGCATTATAGCTGCGTGAAGCTAGAAACCACAGTAGTTCTTCAACAGTGCTGTTGACTTTGCCCCCAGTTCTACTGTCATATATCTGGTTCTTAATTATTAAGAATAATTTCCTATTCTTATTTTTCCATTTTACATTTTAATTTCATCTATTTGTGTGTGTGTATCCATACACACACACACACACACACACACACATATATATATGTGTGTGTGTGTGTGTGTATACATATTCATTTTCTTTTTCCTTTTTGGGGTATTTGGGATTGAACTTGGGGTGCTTTACTACTGACCCTCATTCCCAGACCTTTTTTTTTTAAAATTCTGAGACACGGTCTAAGTTGCTTAGGGCCTTGCTAAGTTGCTGAAACTGGCCTTGAATTTGTAATCCTTTTTCCTCAGCCTCCCTAGCCGCTGGGATTATAGGCCTGCACCACCACATCCAGCTATATATTATTTTTTAAATGGATGTTTGCTGAGGTTTTAACCGTGAGACAAATATTGTTATTCACTTCTGAGTAGTTTTGATTGCTGCCAACCAGGAACTGGGTTAAGTGTTGTGGAGGCGACAGTGAGAAAAACAGATGCTCCTGGGGTTTATAGTAATGTGAAGGAGAAAAATATTAATTAAATATCAGTCCCTCCTCAAATACACAGTCACACTCTATGATGAGAGCTCTGAAGGCCCTGGGAGAACCGGGATGGGCCGGGCGGGCAGCTCAGGGAAGGCTGACTGCGTCGGGTGGTGGTATTGGGTTCGGGGGTCTGCTCACGTGATCTTCCCAGCACATCTTTGATGAAAGTGCTGCCGAAGCAGCTTTCATGTACTTTGTATGTTCACAGAACAACTACAAATGAAAGGGAAGTGCTGATTGGTTGGTTTATAAACCTGGAGTTAGGGCTCTTTAAGATAATCCTATTCTTTATTTGCCCCTTGTGGAAATTTTATTTGTGTTAACCCACCCTAAAAAGATAAACAAACAAGCTATTATCATACTCACGAATAATACACATTTGTGATTGGGTGATAACAGCTGTTGTCAGTCTGTTTGAACTGATATATTAAAATACCAAAGGTTTGGTGGTTTATAAACAGAAATTTATATTTATTTATTTTGTGTACTAGGGATTGAACCCAGAGATGCTTGACCACTGAGCCACATCCCCAGCACTTTTTAATTTCTTTTTTTATTTTGAGACCAGTTGTCACTAAATTGCTTAGGACTTCACTAAGTTACTGAGGCTGGCTTTGAATTTGCAATCCTCCTGCCTTGGCCTCCCAAGCTCCGGGGACTATGGGCATGTACCAGCACTCCTGCAGAAATTTCTTTCTGATAGTTCTGGAGGCTGGGAACTCCAAGGTCAAGTTGCTGGAAGATTCAGCCTCTGGTAAGGACCTGCTTCTGGGTTCACAGAAACTCAGTCTTCTTGTTGCATCCCTGCTGAGTGGAAGGGGCAGGGCAGTTCTGGCAACCTGTATTATAATAGTGCTAATCTCACTCTGAAGGGCTTGGTGGCTTGATCACCTCCCAAACACCGAACCTTCTCACTCTATCGTCTGGGCAGGGGGGCTGGCAATTAAACATGTAAATTATGGGGGCAAGGTCACAAACATTCCGACCATCTCAATTGTGCTCCGAGGTCCATCTGCAGTTCTTCAGCTTCCAGATTGTCTGCTTCCAGGCTTACTGTGCGGCCTGGGTTTTGATGCCATTACTCCCAGGCTGAGAACAGAGCTGATTTCATCGTGGTGCACAGGGAATAGCACAGCAGCCCCAGAAGCAGCTGAGACCCTGTTAGAAACAGAATTAGAAAAAAAAAGTTCTTAAGCACTGCACTAGACCTGCTAATTTGGAATTGCTGGGGGCAGTGCCCAGCAATCTGCATTTTAACAATCTCTTCAGGTGATTCTTAAGCATGATAAATTTTAACCAGCATTGGATTAGTGTTAATACTGGCCTAAAGGTAAATCTGCAATTATATGATACTTAAAAGTGAGATGAGGCACGCAGAGCAATGAATAAATATTAGCTATTATTCTACATATGTAGAGTATTTGAACTGCAAGGGAATGTGAAGATGAACTGATGTAGCAACTTTCTTTTCTGCATGAAGAAATTGAAGAGGATAAGGACAATTTAGTGAAGTATATACTGATGCATTTTTATATTTATTTTATTTTTCTACTATGTTCTCTATTAAATCAGATAATCAAAAGTATTTTGGTTTAGAGTCAGTTGCTGAGAGGATAAATGGGTCACAAGCTTGCCATGTCTGTCTTTTAATTCCTGTTTAGAGATAGGAAAGGAGCCTTGTGAGAAATCATGCATAGGTCTGGTACAAACATCACCTCCCTGGGAAAAACTTTTGGCTGATGATCAGGGACATGTCTTTCGCTAATGCTTGCTTTCTCACTCTGGATTTACATGTGGATTGTCAGGATAATAATAATCACATTTGTTTTCCAAAATGTCCCTCCAACCTCCCTTCCTTTCTCAAATTTACTTCCTGATTTCCTCATTCTTTTTTTTTTTTTTAACGCTTGCATATACCTCCATGCCAACAGATCTGGAAATATAGCTGCTGTTTATTTATTTGGTAGATTTACAAAACATGCCAGTGTGCCTCTAGGCATGAGTACAATATAAATCACAAGCCATAAATAAATTACAGAATGACAAAAACAAAACTAAGTCAAAGCTGAAGCTCACATGCCTTGGTAACTAGTAAATTTTCCCCCTCTTATCAGGGGAAACTGAGTCAGGTCCTACCTCTCTCTCATATGTGTTTGCGTTCGCAATATTTTTCTTTCAATTAAAAGAGCTGACTTAATGCCAAGTTAACTGGCTAATAGAAGAAAACAGAAATAACTATTGTAAAATAATTTCAGTGATTTCCTTCAGATGAGGGAATATGGGTCATTTAAACCTGTCTTGTTTTGTTTTTCCACATTTTCTTCAGTGAGTAATAACACTAATGATAGCCACTATATGTTGAATGCTTATTGAACAGTGCCATTTAATTTTCACAGTAAGCTATATTATAGGGCTTTTGAGGGTCTACTATTTTTTAAAAAGTCTGTAAATTGAAAACATTTAAGTAATTGCCCTGGTTACCCAGGAAGTAAGGAGAGGGGTTGGGGTTGGACCCCACCTATGCATCCTCTGAACCCAAGAGCAGACTCCTCCAAACCCTGGGGGGCTCCCTTCCATTTCTCACTAGTAATGACCAGCAACCCTGGACACAGTCTTCCAGATAAAACCCTTCCTCTTGAGGCCAGGCAGCCATACCTCTCTTCCATCCAGTTTTACCACCATGCCATGCTGCAGCCAGGGCCACTGCAGTGGAGGAATGAAAGGAAAGGCTAATCTGGGATGGAGAGCCAAATGAGACGTCTCTTGGCAGCCAAGCAGGTGTGGTCTTTGCGTTCCTTGTTGCAGGTCCACTCTTTCTCGGCCTCTAACTTTGGAAACCTATCTTTAATACAAAAACCCTCAGAAATCAGTTTCACCCCAGGATACATTCCATTCCCTCCAGAAGTTCCTTTCCCAGCTCTAAGTTATTCAGGAAAGACTCGTGTGCCAAGGGTTCAGCAGAACTGTCTGAGGTCCTCTCTCTCTGGAAATCTGGGTTCCACTGGGAAGAACAGGGTGGACGAAATAGTTTTGGTTCAAGATCTGCAGAACACCAGAGTGGTGTTAGTGTGCCCATTTGTTTTCCTGGTCTATGACAATGTTATTCCATTCTTTATTTTTTGAAAACATTTTTTTTAAGAGAGTAGGATAGTGAGTGAGAGAGAGAGACAGAGAGAATCAATTTTTATTGAGTTTTTCATATGGCTTTCATTGCTCTGACACCCAGTTGTGTACGTGGGTGCTGGAGTTTGAACCTGTGTACTAGCGCATGCTAGGCAAGCGCCAAAACCTCCAAGCCACCGCTTCAGCCCTGAAAACATTCTTGATTTAATAATTATTATACTTTTTACTGATGACCACAGATGAGGATGATCC
Source organism: Aplodontia rufa (assembly GCA_004027875.1). NCBI lineage: Eukaryota > Metazoa > Chordata > Mammalia > Rodentia > Aplodontiidae > Aplodontia > Aplodontia rufa. The sequence continues at coordinate 93,335 of PVKS010002512.1, forward strand.
ATGAAGGCAAGGAAAGTCAAGCTTCAGCGTCCTTTGTTCCATGGCCCCGCTGACTGTTGGGAGTTGCAGATAGTCACATGAAAATCTGTCATCAAAAGTTAGTTTTGATGATCTCTCAGTTGATAATTCAATTAGGTCTCCATCAATTTTATTACAAATAAAGAATTGGTGTCACCTGACTCATGGAACCATGGCAGTCACATTCTATACATCTGCATCAATCCGTTGAAGGGTTTGGAGCTCTGGGTATTGTTAAACCTTCCTGGAGATAAGACGTAGAACAATTTAGGAGGAGAATCATGCCTTTCCTTAATGAAATGAACAATGGGAAAGAGGTACTTGCAACTTTGTTGTAGTGTTTCTCAACAGAGGATCTGGAAATTCATTCCCTTAAAATGTTCATGCTGGGTCCTTGAATAACTTGAATTAAAGACCACTGGTAGCCAGGTATGGTGATGTACACCTGGAATCCCAGGAGCTTGCGGAGCTGAGGCAGGATGATTGCAAGTTCAAGGCCAGCCTCAGCAGTTTAGCAAAGTCTTTAGCAACTCAGTGAGATCCTGTTTCTAAATAAAAGAATAAAAATGGCTGGGAATGTGGCTCAGTGTTTAAGTACCTGGGTTCAATCCCTGATACAAAAACAAAACAAAACAAAACAAAACAGCAACCCCGCACACCACTGGCCACTGTGTAGACTGCAATCATTGGATTATTTTTGTCTCTCTCTGATTCTGTGTCTGTATCTCTGTCTGTGTCACACACTCTTCCTTTCTCCGTAAAGTTCCTCTAGTAACTCAAGCCTCGTTACTCCCTTCTCCCCATCTCTTCCCTAAGTCCTCTCTCTCAAATGGACTTCTCTGATTCTTGCCAGGAACAGGAAGTATGCTGATCAAAAAGTTGTCCATGTAAAGTTTGGGCCTAAGCTTTGAATAATACCTTAAAAGCACATGCCTTTCCCCAGAGGCAGGTACCAGCAAAGCTTGCATTCCCTCTGACTGTTGCAGAAAATACATGCACATTCTAAACCCCTGCTATGGTTTGAATATGTTTTTTTCTCCAAAAGTTCCTATGTTAGGAGCTTGATCCTCAGTTTGGCAGTGTAGAGATGGGGGACCATTACTGGGTGGAGCCTAGTAGGTGGTCCAAAGGTCACATAGAGGGTGTGGCCTGGGAAGGGATGATGGGTACCCAGCCTCTTTGCTTCTAGTTAACAGATGTGATCTCTTCCTCCCGCATGTGCTTTTGACATCTGCATCTAGGCTCTCACCAGAGGTCAAAACAGGGGGGCTACCTGATCTTGGACTTCGAATGTCCATAAATGTTGGCTGAATGAGACTTTTTTTTAAAATAAAGGTTTTTTTTTTTTTAATAGCAATGAAAAACAGACTAACATCCTCCAAACCTGTGACTGTAACCTTATTTGGGAAAAGGGTCTTTGCAAATGTGATAAAGGTCTTATGCTGAGAGCATCTTGGATCATCTAGGTGGTCCTAGAGCCAATGGCAAGTGTCCTCATAAGAGAAGAAAGAACAGAATACACAGGCATATGAATAGCAGGAGGCACACAGAGGCAGAAATGTAGCCAAGGGAGCCAGGAAACACGAAGAACCACCGGAATCTAGCAGGCAAGAGACGAGGAGGATTCTCCCCAGAGCTTCTAGAGATGGTGACCATGCTAGCTTGATTTCAAGCTGCTCGCCTCCATAACTGAGAGACGACATTTCTGTTGTGTTAAGCTTCCAAGCTTTTGCTAATTTCTTACAGTAGCCCTTGGAAGCCAATATATCCATCTAAAAACATAATTAAAAAATACAAGGAAAAAATTTTATCCCCAATGAATAATGTTAACTAACATTACTGTAAAGAATTTGTAAAGGATTTGCTTTGAGGAACTTTAGAAAAAAAACCCCAAATCCTTTTGGGAGGAGCCAGGTTTGTTCTTGGCTGCAAACTCCTCACTGGTAGGAGCAGAGTGGCATTGGGGGAAGCACCTTGTTCCTGAGTCATCCTCACTTTTGAGAATACCCCCTCTGGATCCAGAGAGGTCCCTGGGCACCATGCATTAAAGTCTCTGGTGAGTGCCCAAGGCCATATTAGTGAGCAGCCTTTCATTTTTATGACTAGATCCTGACTATGTCCAGGCAGAGAAAGTGAAATAAGTATAGAGGCCCAGGAGTTAGCTCATGTCACCAGCCACAGCTGCATGAGCTGAATTGACCATTAAGGATTCATTCTTTGGACTTACGGCAGGGGCTCAGAACTTATTTTAAGAGATTATCTTGTATTTGTGTAGCTCTCATTGCTAAGCACCATAAAAAATGCAAAGTTATTATAAAATCTGGTTGATTATGGTTGTGTATGTATGAAAGTGTAACAACAAACCCCTCCATTACATAAACTATAATGCACCAGTAAAAAAAAGCCAGATGATTAAAAAATAGATTCAAATACAGTCGATTCCTGTTGTCTGTGGTAGTTATGGTTCATGAAGTCAACACTGACATTTCCTATGGGAAATCCAGGATCTGTTTCCTGTCAGCATCTCGTCACAACATTTTCATCAACCAATCAATACAGAACCTTGTTTTATGTGTGTTCCTGTTGAAAGACACCTCATTTAATATCTATTGTCAATTCATAACTTTGAACTCACAGCCAGCAGTGCTATAACTCAGGCCTGAGCAAAGCTTCTCTGACACATGGATTTTTGCCCTAAGACACATCACAATCTCAAACTTAGGAACACTACAGAGCACTTCAGCACGATGCTCAGGGGACTTTTTAAACAGCAAAACCACCAACGAAAGGCAGAAGAATGCAAAACAATGTGGCACTGAACAGGCCATGAAAAGAACCCTCCTGTACAGCAAAGCCAGACCAAGAGGGCAGAACAGCTTCGCTCCGGCTCAGCTGGGAATGTGTGTAGCAGCAACTCAAATTTTTCATCACCCTGCAAGTATCTGCAAATGACCGTAACAGTACCATAAATATGGATTTTGGAGGATATAAATAAATTTTAGTGAGTGAGCAAATTCACAAATGTGGAATCTATCAATAATGAGGATTGACTCTAAGTGCTTGAATAGGCTAGGTTAGATATAGATTATTACATTGTATTTTAATCGTCAGTGACTTCAAGAGCTTCATAATGTGTAGGAATTTATTTGACTGATGCACAAGTTTTTTGTTTTGTTTTTGGTAGAACTTGATATCAAGGAGTGACTCCTGCTGAGGGCCACGTACTTTGAAATTAGGGGGAGGAGAGGGTGAAGGAAGACTCTTGTCTGAGTCTCTCTCTAAAGCAACTTTGGGATGGAAGGAAGTGTCTGCCCTTAGATATGAGGAAGAGCAGGTCAGGGGAGGAAGCCAGGTCTACACTTGGAACTTGAGCCTCTAACACACTGGGCTGCTCCTAGAGGAAGGCAGGGTATAGACAATGGGATGTGAAGTCTTCCAAGTTCAAGTCCAGTTTTGGTCCTCAGGTCTGTCTCTCCCTTTCTGTTTCCGCTCAGTGGTTTGATGATAACCCTTTGAATGCTGAGAACAGTCCTTTGCCACATATTATTTGGAGAAAGGAAAAGGTAGAATCTCTCAAAGCTCTGGATGCAGTTCATACACATGAAAAAAGTCAATGCTTTTGATACTATGCAGGTTGAGTATCTGTTATCTGAAATGCTTGGAACCAGAAGTATTTTAGATTTTTTAGTATTTGCAAATATATAATGAGATATCTTGTGACTGGGGTCTGTCTAAACATGAAAATCATTTATTTTTTCATATATAATTTATTCATAGCCTGAAAGTAATTCTGTACAATATTTTATTGTACCCATGACCCAACACATGAGGTCAGGTGTCACATTTTCCACTTCTGATTTCAGGTAGGTGCTTAAAATATTTCTGGTTTTGGAGCATGTTGGATTTTGGAATTTGGATTAGGAATGTTATACCTATACAGAGATGCGTATCAAGAGTGGAAATGGTGGGGCTGTTTTAGGGAAAATATGTGCCAGGTTGCCCCTTATTCTTTCTAGAAACCAGACTACAGCTTTGTTTTCCTTAGTTTGACCCTGTGACTCTATTCAGTCTCTGCAGATGGCTGGCAAATCACACCCCCTGGCCTGGCACACAGTGAGGCTGGCAGAACAGACACAGGAGCTCAATGGACAGGTCTGCCTGTAGTCCTCCAACCAACAGTCCACAGAGAGATGACTCTCCTCTGTTTCTCATCAAGTTTCCTGAATTGATTTAAAAGAAAAGAAAAGATCTGGGGGCTGGAGCAGTGGCTCAGTGGTTATGATGCTTTCCTGGCACGAGGGAGGATGTGGTTTTGAACGCTAGCACCATGATCACAATGAAGTGTCAGAGCAGAGCAATGGAAACCAGAGGAAAAACTAAAAATAAAATTTTCTCTCCCTCTCTTAAAAACCAAAACCAAAACAAAAACTCTGGCAGTCCTGAAAAGAAAAGCAGCAGTGGGAATGGGTGATGGTTGTGAAAAACTGAAGTTTGGGATAATCTACCTTTGACTCAGTACGAAAGTAAGAAGAAATGACTCTTCCAGCCTCCTGCCAGTGCTTGCTCCAGCGCATCTAAAAAGAACAAGTGGACACTGGAAGGAGAGGAAGTCTAAGTGATTCCCAATTTTCTGCATGGAGTAGGGGTAGGAGAGAAGAAGGGAAGCAAGGAAAGTGAGTATTTCTGTGCTCAGGATTCTGGGAACTCATAAAGGTCTTGAGTTGTATTCATTTGGAAGATCAAGAAATGATTCCACCAGCTTTTGACTTTGAGCAGTAGGGGTGGTTCATGGGCTTGCTTTTGTGTCTGAACTTTTGCAGATTTATGTTCCTTCTAAGCGATGAGCATAAACCAGTTCATCTCTGTTCCTGTTTCCTCTGTGGCAAAAGGGGAGTAATAATAATATTTCTCTTACAAGGTGGTGAGGAGGAGTAAATGAATTAAATATGTAATGTGCTTGGAACATGCCAGGCATGTAGTAAGAACTCTGTTCAATATCATAATTGTAACCTGCTTTGTCATCCCAGCTCCCACCTACTTCCCCTTGGTTATCTACTCATCCTTCACTGAGATGATGCAAATTTTTTAGGGGATTGGGTTTCTCTGGTCCACATCACAAGTTAGATAGAAGGATCACAGAAGAGAAGGGGCCTTGCCTTCGCTGAAAGATTGGCTGTAGATCAGCAAGTGCTGCCAGGCTCTGGTTAAGGCCTGTTCGTGAGAAAGTAGCAAGACATCTGATCATCTTAACTGAGCCCCTACATCTAGTCCACAGGCGCTACATTCTCGGGCTTCCCCACCGCATCGCTGCTGCTCTGGGGACACTGTCAGAGGGGAAGGAACTCCGGACTTGGGATAATCCCTCACACGTGGGTGCCAGTTGCCCTGAGAGCACACTTAGAGCAAGTTCCACCAAGCAGAGAGCCCCTGGCCTAGACCTTTACAACCGACACCCACTGGGCCGAGCAGCCTCAGCGAACAGCAGGTGTCACCCTTCTGCTTCCAAACCTCAATTGCCTTCAGGTGCTATCCAAACTTGTGTGTTCAGAGCTGCCACCCCGCGGGGTGGCTGAGCCCATTTGTCTGCCTACAGCGCGCTCCAGCGTGGTGTAGGGTCGCAGCTTTCCAGCGCGCTTCTCTCAGGGACAGGACGTGAGGGCACGGGACAGTATAAGCTAGTGGGCGTCTCATGGGTCGAAGACTGAACTTGCAAAGGGACGGGAAGTTGGAAAGATTACCTTCGCTCCCAAGTTCGTCTTCCTCCCCCTAGCAGTTTCTTTGTGCTGGGAACAGCGCGGAGGAGGCGTGTTTAGGACACCCGGGCAGAGGCGCTGGGACCTTGGATGCGGCCCCAGCTTTGGCCGGGGAGCCGACTGGCTTGCAGTACAGCGTGCAACTGCGCTTCGCGACGGAAGAGCAGCTCTTCCTACCTGTGCAGCTCTCGCCCCCTAACCTCAAGTCTCTGTGGCTGGAGGTGCACCCGGCAGCGGAGGAGGCGGGTGCAACAGCGGCTGAAGGTGAAGTACTGGGCGCCACCCACGCGGCCGAGTCCGTCTCTGAAGTTGCGGCCCCTGTGCGCGCAAGCCCTTGCTGAGTGCTGGTACTGGAGCACCGGCGTGCGCGCCCAGGGCGTGCATATACGGGTGTGGGTGTATCGGGGTGCATGGATTCACTCAGAGCGCCTACGCGGTTGCAGGAGAGAGCGCTTGACGCGCACTTGTGTCGGAGCGCACGTGTGTGTAAGTTTGCGGTTGTGTGCGCTCTTGGTGGGCGTGTTTGGGAGTGCGTGCGCCCACTCAGCGCCTGTGTATGGAATTCAGGTGTGTTCGCACGACGTGCACACACAGGAGTGCTGCGCTCTACGGGAGGCCCTGAGCAGGTGCAAACCCTAACAACAACTTGGCGACAGCAAATGCGGACTCACTTCTCAGGTCCAGAAAGCTCGCAGAGCTCGCAGATAGACCCAGTTATATCATCACTGTACCCAAATAATTTTTGTAGCCGCAGTCAGAAATCTCTAGGAACAAGATGAGGTCCCTACTGGAGGCTGTGATTTCCTGTTCTCTACTCCATTTAGAACAGGACAGGAACGGATGTGTTGGAACTCAGGTACCAAGCCAGTGGGCCACCTTGCCAAGTTGTGATGGTTAGGAAGGACTGAGTGGGCCTACACCAGTCTAAGTGGCTCTGCAGCCACTGAAGTGTCCATTTCGCATTACCCTTTCATTCAAAAAGTAGCTTTCGCCCAGGAAGTACAAGCACAGTCCCCAGGGATCTGAGAGTTGTGGATATGTCGGTGAAGGGGGGTGCTTTAAGACCTTCCTGAGAATTCTAGGAATTCTTGGCCTCTGGAAACCTGGCAAAACTTTGCATGTAATTATGAGAGGTTGGTCCACCCTGACCCAGCTCATACCTCTTTCTAGGAAGTGTAGAAAGCAGATGCCCTAAGACAACTGCAAGTCTGGAGGTCTTCTGGGGTTTCTTACATCTCCAACTTCTAGAGTCTGGGTGGAGTTTAAAGCATTCTGTGCTGTGGATTAGTCATAGTGTGAATTTCAAATAACTGGCAGACACTGTATTCCTTCTGCTCAGTGCCAAGTGGGGTACAAGTTCACTAATGGATCTCCAAGGCCGTAGAGCAATGTCGGGCACATGGTTGGCACTTGATAAATACTTGTGGAATGAAAGAAAGTTCACATGTGTCTTCTCCATTTCTCACAAACTGGGAAAGGAGTATTAAGCACAATTTAATAGTGTCTTAGGAAACTAGAGCCTTGGAAAGGGATCAGAAGCCTTACTCAGTAGCTCCTTTATTTCTTTCAGATGCGAGAGAGGAAAGGGAGTGGTTTTTAAGTGTTTCCGCAGGGGTTTCTGAAACTCAAGGTGTCAAGAAGAGTTCCTTTTGCCTAGTATAATAAATTTCTTTAATCTGTACATATTTACATAGAAACACAAAAAGAGCAAATTTAAAGTTTGCATGTTACTTGACATCCTATGAATTTCTTTTCCACAAATGTGTGTTGAGAAGAAATATGTGAGGTTCAAGGTGATTGTAGTTGTAGACTCCTCAGGGTGGTACCCAATGCCTGATAACAAGAGGACATCTTTAGCCCACAGAGAGGAGTAAGCAATAAATGGAGTTCAGACCCGACTAGTGGAAATAGAAAAAAATAATTAAAGTGAAGGCGGGCAGCTATTTTCATAAGATTTTGATTAAATTCCTTTCAAAAGATTCACTAACAAGGAAGCAGAAAACTCACTCTCTAATTGTAAGGTGCAATTATTAATCCTTGGGACCCTTGGAAAGATTTTAGAAATAAACTGTTCTGGAGTTTTTCTTTAAATAGTTTATTTTACTGTGTCACCAACTGGCTGGCCCCCTGTGGATGATGGCTAGGCAGAAGAAGCAGAAGAAGAAATTCTAATGAACTATTAGAAGAAAGACTTGGGTATACTCAAGCATCCTACATTTAATAGCCGAATTTTGAATGGCTACTATTTCTCCTGGGGTAAAGACTGGTCCAAATTCTATAATAGATTTTAGAATGGGTATAAACAGTGTACTTAAGAAATTATAGTTTCTTAGCTCATATCTAGAATTAATTATTATTCACCAAGTAGACTCTGGAGTAACTACCTGGATTCAAATCCTGAATCTACTTCTTAATAGATATGCTATGATTTTTAAAATGTTTTTATCAGCGTATTATAGTTATATGTAAAATTGTTGTTCATTTTGATGTAATCATGCATGGAATATAATTAGATCCACTTTAGTCTCCAGTAATTCCTCTTTCCCTCCCCTCCTACCTCTCTTTCCTCCCCTTCCTTCATTCTACTTGTTCCTTTTATTTTTTGTAGTTTTTTTAAATTGATGCTTTATGGATATACATAAAGGTGAAATTCACTGTGGTATATTTACATAGGTACACAGCGTAATCTGGTCACTTTCATTCTGTAGTTCCTCCTTTTCCCCATCCCTATTCCCTTCCCCTCTACCCGCTTCCTTTCTACTCCACTATACCCCCTTCTATTTTCAGATATGCTACGTTTAATGAATTAGTCACCTCAGTTAGTTTTAGCTTTAGTTTTCTCATCTTTTTAAGGATGATAAAATGTATTCTGATGAGTAAATAAAACCATGCCTGCATCATGCTTGGGACAATGCTTGGCATGTGTTAAGACATCAATAAGCATTAGCTATCATTATTAACAGTAGACTTACTTTTTGACCCCCAAACAACAGTTTCCTTCCTTGGATAATTAGTAAGGATTAGTAAGGCTGTATTTTTGTGAAAATATTACCAATTAAATCTGGTAAATAATAATTTGGAAAATTTGAATAATCCTTTAGATTCCCAAATTCAGTAGCCTGACTTATAAATAATAGAACAGAACATGACAAACCAGTTTATTCTAATTTGAGGCCCTACAAAATTGGCAACAATTTTATGACAGGAACACACTAGGGGATCCAACAAGTAATGCCCTCTGTCTGGTGGAGTCTGGGAAGACTTGAGTTCCTTCCTTCCTTAAATATTTTTTTGAGTCACTATCCTGCCAGGAACCTGCCTGAGAGTGTTAAATTCAGCTTTCCATCCCTAGTGCTTTCCATAATAACTAGCACACACAAAGCACCAATAAATGTTTCTTGGCTATGTCACTGCTTGAAATCAAGACTTTTAAAATTTTGCTTAAATAAAACTGAAATAATCCTGAGCTCTGAAAGTATGGACTTGAATTAACTCCCTCCCTGCCATATGATTAAGACCAAATGACTTTTCTTACAGTCTAGAAAGATGTCTTAAAATGTATGTTAATAGAAAATTTGGGATATAGTAAGATCAACAGATCAAGAGACAATTGCCATTGAAACAATTATCTGTTACTCTCAGTTCCCAAGAGGAGGGGAGATACCATGTCAGGCCCCACAGGGAGTGGTGGCACGAGGATGCTCTGGGTGGATAGCAGGTGGGGTGATGTGGAACTGCAGCCAGAGCCTGTACTGTTGTTTCCACAGGAAGGAACAGACAAGGCAAGCAGGCTTAGGATTGGCTAGATGGAATGATTTCAAAGGCTCTGGGGTGAGGGACTGCCTCTAATTGTTGAATATCTGGTCCTGGGGTGATGAGGACATATGGATGGTGGCCCAGAGTGCAAGAGCTCAAAAAAATGTGCGGTTTCTTGTTGGTTTGTATTTGAAAGTATACTCACAGGGAAGTTGCTCACTATCTCTAGGAAATGGATAATTCTGGGAAGGGCAGACTCTCTAACATCAGCAATGTCCCAGTTGTCAAAGCATCAGAATACAGAAAATGGAAGATGAGGTTCATATGAAGGGGAACCAGAACGCAAGGGGTTTAGTACTATTCGGAGTGGGGTGAGTGCTGGCTGGCAGCTAGAAAGGGGCTGGGGATAAGAACCTCAGTTCAGATAATGGGGAGGGAGATACTGTTTTCACACCTTCAGTGTAAACAAACCAATTCTGCAAAAAGAGATGGGGTAAAAGATGGGGAATAGACCTGCTTCACCCCCTATTTATGAATGTTCTTCTCATTAGAGGGGGGAAAATAGTAGAAGAAAAATCAGAGAAATATATCCTTTATATGGTATGGGAATTATAATCTCTCTCCATTATGTTCTGTGATAACAGAGTTAGTGAGTTGAGGCCTGTGGACAGTCACCTTCACAGAAACATTATTTACTTTCATTCAGCAAATATCTGTAGAACATATTCTTAACCCAACATGGTGTGAGCGACAAGTGAGCGAGGGAAGGACCCATCCTTACGGGGCTAATGTTTTCATTGGATGAAGACAATAACCAATGATATAGCAAGATCATTTCAGAGTGAGATAAACACTTTGAAGAAAATGAACAGAATGAGAGAGAGACAGACAGACAGACATAGGGAGGGAGGCTGATTTTGCCAATGTGGTCAGGGATGGTGTCTCTGAGGATGTAAACGTGATTTGAGGCAGGCAGGAAGGATAAAAGTTGCCAGCTAAGCAAAGAACTCAGGTCAGCGTTATAGGTAGAAAGAATGGCAGGAAGGAGCTGGACGTGCCATGGAGCTGGAGGTCAGGTGGCTGAGGTGCCATGGCAGAGGGGTGAGGTCTGTGAGTTAGTGTTCCAGTTATTACAGCAGCATACAAGCTGCATCAAACTCGGTCACTTAAATAGCCTTTATAGTTTCCAGATTCTGTATGTTAGGAACCAGTCATGGCTAGCCCCATAATTCTCTATGGCGTTGCCTGAGCTCCACTAATTGGCACTCAGCTGGCAGCTGGTCTGGTCTCCTGGGTTGGCACTTGGGCTGGTGTGATGGTTAGATGTTTTGTTTTGTGTGTGTGTGTGTGTGTGTGTGAGTGACTGTGGCTGGGGCCACAATGCTGAGACATTTGGTTAAACATTGTTCTTGATGTTTCTGTGAGAGATTTTTAAATGAGATTAACATTTAAATCAGTGGATTTGCAATGAAGCAGTTTGCTTTACGTAATACGAGTGGGCCTCATCCACTCAGTTGAAGACTTTAATAGAACAAAGACAGACCTGCCTGCCCTTGGCAAGGAAGAATTCTGCCAGCAGATGGTTTTAGCCCTTGACTGCAGTATTGGCTCTTGGGTCTCCAGCATGCTGTGCTGCGCTGCAAATTTTTAATTTACCCTTTCCTTAAAATAAATCTCTTCATATGTACATAAAAAGAGATTGGAGCCAGGTGTGGTGGAATACTCCTGTAATCCCAGCTACTTGGGAGGCTTAGGCAGGAGGATCACAAGTTCAAAGCCAGCCTCAGTGACTTAGCAAGGCCCTAAGTAGCTTAGTGGGAACCTGTCTCCAAATAAAATATAAAAAGGCCAGAGATTTGGCTCAGAGGTTGAGGGCCCCGGGGTTCAATCCTCAGTACAAAAAAAAAAAAAAAAAAAAAAAAATAGAGAGAGAGATTGGCCTTTTCCTTCTGGAGAACCCTGCCTAATACTTTGGATGGCTGAAAGACCAGGACTGTCAATAGGGAATCCTGCACATGGCCTTTCTACTTGGCTTCATTTCCTCTTGCTATGGTTTCCTCACTCCATGGCCATATTTCAGGGAGACTTTATGTTCCCAGGTGAAGTATTCCATCATATAAGGCAGAGGCTGCATTGCTTTTCTGTGACCCAACTGTGGTTCAGTAGCGGTGCCAGAGAAGTTGGAGACAGTGTTCTAAAACTGCCACAGTTTGACCAACCAGGTAATTGTTAACTGTGACACACACATACACGAACGTGCACTTATAGAGGAATTGTAATAACAATCTTTCCCACTACAATCACTGAGATAGCTGATTGGAGAGAAGAGATTTTACCTTGAACCATAATAGACTTGTAATTCTTCACTGTTGTTTTGAGATTGTGCTCCATCCTCAAAAACTAAATAAAACAAACATGCAGGCCTACCCTAGAAAAAACCTCCTTACCTCCTCTGTAGGTGGAGAGACTAGGAAGCAAGAGAGGAAGGGACTGGAGAAGTCTTGTCTCCTCCTACTGCAACAATCAGAGAATCTCAAGAAGAAAGGGTGCGTGCAGAGAGAGGCCAGCATTGTGAGCGGGGCACAATATCTGTCAGTGGGGCAAAGATAATACTGCTATGCTGGTAAAGATCTCCACTGTGAAGGACACTGCAGAGCGGTTAGCACCCTGGCCACTTGCAGTAAGTGCCAACACCCTGACACCCAGTTACTGGGACAATGAGGAACCTTCCTGTACTGCTGGCAGTACTCCTCTCATGTGGACTTGCAGGAGAAAATACAGAAGCAACCATCCTCCTGGACTAACAGGCACAAATCCCCAGGGCTCACCCAAGCCCTCTGGGAAGCTCTGTGCTTGTCTTTGGCACAGCAGAACCAAACAGGAGACTGCTCCTGACATTCAGGTCAGATCTGACCTTACTACTGCTCAAGCCCAGCAACTGTTTACATTGTGCATTACACCATAGAGTTGTTAAAAGAAATATGTGAAATACGTTCGGTATCCTGCCAAGTAATTTCTTCCTTTTATCGTTCGTTTACCAAGAGCAAAATTTCACGGTTTCATTACAGCTTTCCAAAAGGGATGTTTAGTGCGACTGCACTGAAGCTTTCAGGTAGAGCTGATTCTGTGTTCCAGCATTATGGGAGGCTTACCAGTGGAGAGAAAGCATGTCCTCCTCCTGCAGGCAGGAAGGGTACCTTGTACAGATGATAAAGGAAATCCAGGCAAAGCCCTGTGAGACTGAGTCTAAAGACATAGAAGTGAAAACTAAGTAAAAAGCCTTGCTTTTCTGGACAAATAAAAGCCCTTTATTCCTCCATTTTCAGAAGATGCACTAAGTTGTGGTTCTGAACTCATTACTGTAAGCCAGTTCATAGACAAAGAATCCACTGATTAACATTTACAGTCAGTGCCACGTGGAAGAGAAATGAGGCTTGGAGATCATGAGGAAGTTGTAGGGAGCAAAGCTGGTTGCACCGTAATTTTAAGAGTTATTTTGAGAGTTAATTCTTAAACCAGAGGTTATGAGGCCAGAAAGTAAAAGGCCACTGATTGAAGTTTCTGCTTTGTTTTGCCACAGGTGTTCTCGATTAGCGGTTGTTGTGTATATTTGTGGTGTACAACATGATAGCTCAACAGGCACATGCACAGTGAGACGATTACTACAGTCAAGCAAATTTACATCTCCACCACGGCTGCCTGTTCGCTTCTTAGTATACAGTGTTATCGGCCACAGTCCTCACGCTGTCCATGAGATCTCCAGACTTATACAGGGTACTTGAAATGAGCAATGATTCTAAAATATCAGGCTGATAAAAATGTATCAGATTAGAAGCATTCCGACAATGCAAACCCCTTCTTCCACCTCTTTTCATCACTGCTGATGTGCCCTTGCACACCTGGCGATTTAAAGCAAAAGTATGAAGTGAGCACATTCTGTTGACAGCATCTTTCCCCCACCCCCGAGTTTCCCTCCTTGTAAATCCCTAGTGCAAGGGACCCCAACCCGCTTTCTTCTCCCTGGCAGACAGTGTTTTGCTCTAAAGATTTGCTGATCAATATTGAAGATGTTTGGTTTTCCCAGTACAGTTGTATTTTAATAGAAAATAATTCCTTTGCTCAGAAGAATGACCTTGTGTCCTTGAATAAGGTCTTTTTCTTAGGTTTGAGAGAACTCTGGGTGTCCCAAATTGGTGTCAAACCATAACGCTTGCCTCTATTTAGTGAAGCAACTCTTTGGTGTTTGATGGTGGACGCATTATCTCTAACGACACAGGATCTTGGAGGCAAGATGACAGTGACATTGTAATAGTCCTTTGGTCCCATGCGTATTGTCCTCAAAATCTGAGTACTTCCTCTTTTCCATAATACCTTGTTGTGTTTGATTACCCACTGTTTAACCTCTGGTAAAACTGGACTTCAAGCTACAAACCTAAAGATGGATTTGTCCATGGAGTGAGGAAACTTTGGTTGGTTGTGTTTGGAGAGAACCGAATCCTTCCATGAGTTTAGAAACTTTAGTGAGAGGGCTAAGTGACTGACAGTTTCGTTCTTGGTATATTGGAGACTGAACTGAGGTTTACAAACCTCCCTGCTAGCCATCCAAATAAAATTATGCACAACCCTCTTCTCTTGGTAATTTCTGCATATCACTTTCACCTCTGTCTTATGAGGACTAGGCTGGCCAGGTGTTTGAATCAACCAGATCAGAATCCCCGATTTACTAGCTTTGTGGCCTTGGAAGGTATAATAAACCTGTTTTGAGTCTTAATTTTCTCTCTTGGAATCTAGTATAATTTTGCCTTCATAAGATTATGCAAAATCTAGAAATATGTGACAATCCCATCATTATATAAAACTATAATGCACTAATAAAATATATAAATATCTATATAAATAAGAGTACAAAAATAAACAGAATATTGAAAAGTAAAAAGTGCAAATGACTTCTATCAATTTCAAAAGTAAATGGAGTCAAAACTATCAAGTGAAAATAAGGCAGAGGTATTTTTATATGCAGTTGTAAAGCAAAGTTGAGACTTCCACAGAGTTTGCATTCTAGTACATTCCAAAACACAACAAAATACTTTCTCCAGGCTGGTCTTCTGATAGTCCTGTTAGAAAAATGTATTTTATGATCCTAACTGATTAATTTTATATAGTTCTTTCATGTTTGCAGTAAGGCTGAAGCTGTGATACCGCCTCTGCTAAGGAGCATTTCCTCTGGGTCTTTCACTACATTGTTCTTTCTGCTTGCACAGCTGTTAGATGCTCAGACCCTCATCCTAGCCCTTTGTGTATTTGGCTCATTCTCATCCTTTAGCTAAAAGTTTGAAATTCACTTTCTCAGAAAGGACTTTGCCTCATGTGGAGCATCCAGGGTTCTCACTGCCCCCACTCCATGTATCTCAGCCCTTTTTCTTTCATGTCAATTATCACCATTTGTAATGTTAAATAAAAAATATATATCTTAAAATTTACCCTTGGTTAAAATTGGAGTTCACAGGCCACAAAGCACAAGCATATGCAAAGAGAAACCTTTGCGAGGAAGGGAAGAGGTGGACACCCAAATGCTTCTGAGGATGTGAGTGAGGTTGAAGCATTTTCCAATTAGAAACCATAAAGGGGAAAAGAATCGAGGTCACAAAGCAGGTGAGGCAAAAGGACTTTCTTCGTTAGAGCGATGCATATGTGGAATGTTGTCACAATGAGATTGAGTTCCTGGCCATTCTCTTTGCTGAGAAAAGTTAAAAGGTCTGCAGCGTTATTTTGTTTTTAACTACAGAAAGTTTATTGTAATCTCTGAGGAAAGTGGGTCAACCTTGAAGCTATTATGATGACTGAAAACCTTGTTTAACATGTTGGTTATGGGAAAGTGTATTTACTTGCTATAGGTTTGTTTTAGAAAATTGCATTTGTTAGAGTGTTTGTTGTAGAAAATTGGGTCTATTCACCCAGGTATGTTGTGCAGTGCAGCCCTGTGATGCACAGCTTGCTAATGTTCCTCCGGAACTGTCCCCTTATCAGGAGTTAATTTCATTTATTGATTCATGCAGTTTACATTTATTGCACCTCTGCTAAGAGCCAGGAACTGAGGCAATATGTTGGTTATCTATTGCTGCGTAACAAATAACCCTGAGCTTAGTGGCTTAAAACAATACACATTTATTATCTCAATGGTTTTGTAGTCAGAATTATGAGCATGGCTTTGCTGGGTCCTTTGCTTCAGGGTCCATCGTAAGGAGTTGCATTCAAGGCTCTGAATAGTACCAAGGTCTTATGTAAAAATTTGATTAGTGAAAGATCCTCTTCTAAGCCCACATCTTTAGGTGCTAGCTTAATTTAGTTCATCAATTGGTGTCCATCAAAGGTACAAATTCTTTGCTTGCTGTTTGCTGGCGTCCTGTTCCTTGGCACTTATTTCATCAAAAACAGAATGAAAAAATCTGATCAAGACCAAAGACTCAATCTTAGGTAGCCTAATCATGGAAATGATATCCCATGACCTTTTTCCGTTGCTCACTAGGCTAGTTCACACTTGAGAGGAAGGAATTACGTAAGGACTTGAATCCAAGCGGTCACTGATGACCATCCAATCTGCATGCTATGAGCAGAGTTGTGGTTTGCACACCAGATGTCCCCTGTTAATCTCCTGTTACAAGGGATATTCAGAGGTGAAATGATTCGATTATGAAAACTCTAACTTAATCTGTCCATTCTGCACTGACCGGGTGATAGGCAGGTGGGGTAGAGCTGGAGGAGGTGGCTTACTGGGGGTATGCCCTGGAAGGGTGCGTCTTCCCTGCAGCCCCTTCTCTTCCTATTTCCTGGCTTCCAGAAGGGGAGCCACCTCCCTCTGCCACACCCTTCCTCCAAGATGTTCTGCCTCACCCTAGGCCCATGACAACAGAGTTGGCTATCTATGGACTGAGACCTCTGACAATATGAGCCAAATTAAACTTTTCCTCCTCTAAGTTGCTCTTGTCAGGTGTTTCGGTCACAGAAACAAAAAGATAACTAAAACATTGCAAAATTGTCACTTTTATGGAGCTCAGAAAGCATCAGGATTGATTGAGAAAAACGTATCTTGTGCTTCTAATAGATTAATTGCTAAACACCACGTGAAGAATCATTCTTTTGACAATTAGATTGCAGATCCAGTCTGTCCTGAACTCCTCAGAGTGCACTTGAAATGCAGAATTTAAAAATGCATATACAAGTATGGACATCTCTCAGGAGAGCTGCAGTGATTCCTGGGACAGAAATCAGCTCCAGGGTGATTTTGGCTTCCAAGTGCTTTACTGTATTTGGGATAGCTGTGTGGACGAGTCTGTATTTCCAAAGAAGGTGGGCTTTGTTGTGGTGACTTCTGCTTAATTTGTGGTCAGCTTTATTTCACCATAGCTTCATTTCCTCCTGGAAAGGCTTAGCTGGCTTTTCTGCTTTGTGGGAAAGAACTGAACAGAAGATAGATTTTTGTTTTGTACCGAAGATCAGGCACTATTGGAAATATTTTTATTAAGTCCCTCACAGGGGAGACAGACGGAGCTGCTATTTCAAAGACTGGAAATTACAGTGAAGTTTTATAAAGTGAAACAAAGGAATTAGTACAGATGGAGAAGGTGAAAGAAAGAATAAACAAGGAAGGAAAAAAGGAAGAAAGGAAGCACAGTAGCTGGACCCTCACTGGATTTGTTGCATGGATGTAAACAACTAGTGCTTTCTGTACACATTGCTGTTTTATGGCCTTAAGGAATCATCTAAAACCTATTTCACCAACCTTGATATTTATAGTCATTGGTTTAGAACTTATCTTTTAGAAGACATGAAGATGAACTCTGTAGCCTTCAGAGAATGTGTGTCTTGGCCCTTGTGTGTCAGAAGATCAGAACTATGAAAATCCACGAATTGGAAGAGGAAAGTGAATCATGAGTATTGCTCTTAGCCTAACCCAGCCCAGCGAATGACATCACAGGTAGATCCCAAGATATTTGTAAATATTGTAAAGCATGGTGAAATAATCTGCTGAGGCCCAGTTTTTTTTTCCCCCAACTGGCCTAAGACACTGGGAGGAAAGAGCAAATTGGAGCCTCATACCAGCTGCTGGGGCCTGTAGTCAGGGCTCTCACACTTCTCCTCTCTATGTTGGGAAACACAAGGGCCCATGGAATTGCTTAATGAACTTCCTGCCAATGAAACTGGCTTTTTTGCCTCACAAGGACACTCATTTTTTATTTCATATTTTCTTCCTCTTCAGAGAGGGAAGTTGTATTATTCTGTTTCCACAAGGCAAAACCTTTAGAATATGAATTCTGGTACCTTCCATTTTAGGAATACCAGAACAAAGAACACGTCAATGAATGTTAAGTTTTTAATTCATAGAACAATAGCATTAGAAGAAACTGCGGTTCAGGGCGGTGGAGGAAATGCACAGCACCCTAGCTGGCATGTGGAGCCAGGGCTGGACTTCAGTCCTCCAATGCCCAGGGCTCTACTCACTCATCTGTCTGCTGAGAATATTTAGACTGCATTCTCATAGCCAATCCAGGTGATTTTGATTTTTTGACTCACAGGAACAGTTGTGACATTTCTGTTTCACTGACAATGGCACTTCCTACCCACTGGAAAAGCACTGGTTTCCTTTATGTCTTAGCTTGAAGGGTGATGTGACCTGGTGCCAAGGCATCTCTCCTGTACCGCCTGTTCTCTCCACATTTCCAAGTCCGATGTGGCCATTCCTGAGCAGCTTCTTGATTATTCTGTATTTCTAGGAAGATGTGCAGCGGGGCCTGGTTCTGGTGAGTAGAGTCCAGCAACTTCCAGGGCAGAAAATCTACTGTTTCCTTGGAAAATATGGACCTAGAATTTTTCTAAGATTTACTCAGCTATTATTACAGTGAGCTAATTTGTCTGTAACCTTTCTTATAAATTAATCAAGTTCCTCTTTGCTTTTATTAGTTAATTTTATTCCTCTTGGAGCAAATTCTTCCTAATTAGAGCGTGTGCCTGAACTTTAAAGCAATAACATGACAAATGAAGAGAAGCAGTAGAGCTAATTTGCAATGCCTACTTCAACAAAGCATCACTTGTGTTTTGAAAGTACTCTCTAGGTTTTATTGCATTGTGCCCCCCCCCCCACTATACACCAGATCTTCCTTAAATGTGCTGCTATGCTTTCAGTGAGCTCAATCCACAAAGGACAAAACATATTTGCAATCGGTAGAGCATACCCATCTCTCAAAAATGTCCTATAATTTTTAGCAAACTGAGTTCCTTAGAAAGTTAGAGAGGGGTGTTTCTCTATGGGGCTTAGATCCCAAGCAACAAGGACCTGATGTTGTTTCATCCTAAGTACACCTTTTCCAAACCAGCACTGTCATTAGCCAGTAGGGAGAGCATGGAATGTCACGGTCATTTTCATTATTTCTGATATTTATACACTCACTAACAATTTACGTAGGGAGCATCTTTCTGTGCCGGCACCATTATTTCACTTAACCAGTAATTAAAAATAAGCAATTATTTTATAGGATTCTTACTCTTGACAGTTTGACCTGAGAGACCCAGAGACTGTTGTCAGTGGACCCAAGAGTACCTGAACTTATGAAAAAGTACATTCTTGCTCCTGCATTTTTTTTTTATAAAGAGAGGACCAGTGAGAGAGAGAGAGAATGAAAGAGAGAAACAATTCTTTAAATTTAGCTTTTCATGTGGCCTTCATTGTTTGAGACTTCTTTGTGTACGTGGTGCTGGGGTTTGAACCCATGTCCTTGTGCATGCCAGGCGAGTGCTGTAACCACTGAGCCACTACTCCAGCCCTGCCCTTTATTTCTTAACCTGGTCCTTCTATTGTGTCTTTGAAGAATGCCATCTCTTAAATTCATAAAATGAAATTTCTATCAAAGCTATCAGTAACAATCTAAATGGGACAAGAGACCTATGACACAGAGGAACTGAGGCATGATAAGAAGAACAGTGAAGGCTAGAAAGAGTCTTAAGCTTGTTTCTATGCTTTTATAAAACCTTCAGAGAATAGTTAGCAAATGTCACATTTTCTATGTAACAAAGCCTCTTTCTCTGCCTTTTCCTGTATGGGAGTTGAACCCTGGGGTGCTCTGCCACTGAGCCACATTCCTTTCTTTTCTTTTTTTATTTTGAGACAGTGTCTCACTAAGTTGCCTCAAGGCTGGCCTTGAACTTGCAATGCTCCTTCCTCAACCTCTGGAGTTGCTGGGATTATAAGTGTTTGCCCCTGTATTAGTCTTTTATTAGACACTTTGTTGAGTTCAATCCCCAGTACTAAAAAAATCAAAAAATAAAAAGAGAGAAACAATGGTAAACTTTCCTCAAATCATAAAAAGGAATTCACTAAAGTAGAGTAGAATATAAAATCAACATAAGGAAATTACCGATCTTCAGATATAATAACCAGTTTGATGATATAATGGTAGAGAAATGCAATTCAAATAGCAACAAAGAAGAATAAATATTTAAAATTAATTCAAGAATAAGTTTGCAAAAACAAAATGAGACAATATTCAAAAACACTTCTGAAGGACAAAAATGTATGAATGGATGGAAAGATTTCTCCCTGGTTCTTGGAAAGGATGACATACATCATAAAGATGTCAGTTTTCCCTGAATTTATTTATAGATCTAACAGAAACCTAATACAATACCCACAAGCTCTTTTTGGAAAAAAGGTATATGTGTTGATATTAGAGTTAATGTGGAAAAATAAATAGCCAGAAAAACAATACAAAGAATAGCTATGCAAGAAAAGTGCCCTACTACATACTGAATCATACCACAAAACATGAAGGGACAGACAGATGGGTGGTGGAAATGCAGATTGGGACAGTTTTCACGGAGAAGGGAGTTGACAGTATCTAAAAACACTACATATGTGTTTACCTTTGGATCCACTTTTAGGAATTTGCCCTAAAGGCATCCTTTTAATAATATAAAAACACATATGTCAAGTCATTCCATAGCAATAGTATTCATAATTGCCCAATACCGAAAACAACCTAAATGATGAAGCCCTGGAAATTGGATAAACTATTTCATATATACAATGAAGAATTATGCAGTTGTAAATATAAACGAATGACCATTTCTATGAACTATTGGGTAGAAATTTCTAGGGTGACTGAAAAAAAATTGGAAAATAATATAAGCCACTCCTTTTTGTATAAGAAAGGAGAAAATATTTAAAAATATGTTCACCCGAAGGTTTACACCCCACACAAGGGAAAGAAGGATAAATTAGAGAATAATGACATTGGTTTTCTAGATGTGGTGGATGGGAAAGTATGGAAAGCATAGAAGTATTGGAGGCGGGGGTTGATTGACATTTCTTTTCCTTTTTCTAAAGAGAGAAGGACAGCAGTAGAGAGACAGAATCAATTTTTATTGAGTTTTTCACATGGCTTTCATTGCTCTGATACTTAGTTGTGTACGTTGGTGCAGGGGTTTGAACTCATGTACTTGTGCATGCCAGGCAAGCACCATAACCCCTGAGCCACTGCTCCAGCCCCGACATTTCTTAAAATGTATGTTTTTGAGGAGAGACGGGAAGTGCTGGGGAGTGATATTGGTCATATTATATTTTTACATTGTGTATTGTGTGCATGTACAACACTGTACCAACAAATCCCATCAGTATGTACAACTATAATGCACCAATAAAAAATGTAGGGAGGAAAAAAAAACATGGATATTTTTGTATGGTACTAACTTTAGGAACTATGCTAATATTTTATATATCTAATTTGAATAAAATCAATGCACATGAAAAAACCCCAAATTGGAATGCAAATAGAGAAACAAACTGCATAGTATTTCAAATGAATAACATAATCACACTAGGATTCTCCAAGGAAATAAAAACTCCATGAGCTCTTGATTTAGTTATCTTCTTGTCAGAAAAGAATTTATGTTAAAGGAGAAAGACACAGAGGTTTCAGGAGGGAAAAAAGTCGCTATGTACTATAAACCAAGAGTGTGTGACTTATGATCAAATGACAGGTGAGGGATGAAATTGCTTTCTAAAATCGGTATGGGGCCAGGAGGAGCTTGCTGACACACTCTGGTCTTACAGTGAAGCAAATAGATTCAGGTTGTTAGGTTATCAGTCTTTGGTATTAACACTTTTAATTCTGGTTTAAAGATAGCAGAAAGTAGCTAAAATAATATTAATCCAAACAACACTGACCAAAACTATAGCATTTAAAAGTTTTAAGTTAGGTTTTGAGCTGTGCCCTAAGAAATAACTATCTTCAGATATTACTCCTTCAAATTATATTAGAATATTTGCAAGTAAAATTTAAGTCAGAATGTGTGAAGTTAGCCTAAACAGAATGTTTTGCTTTATGTTAGATAGTATGATTTTTATAGGCTAAAATAATTTCACCAGGAAAATCTGGAAAAATATTTAATTCTTTTCTTATTAGACCTATTGTTCACTTAGTAAATAAGATAGTCTATAAGAATAAAGATCAAGTATATATGTGCAGAAAAATCCATGTTTTTGTTTAGTTTTAAAATATGAATGTATATTTTCATTAACCATCAACTTATAAAAACTACCCTGAATAAAGACATTAAGATGCTTTATACCGGGGTTGGGGATTTAGCTCAGTGGCAGAGCGCTTGCCTAGCATGCACAAGGCCCCAAGTTCGATCCTCAGCCCTGGAAAAAAAAAAGAAGATACTTTATACCATAATAGTTTTCCATTAAGATAATAACCCAACCTCTGGGAGATTGTTAGTTGCTTTCTTATGAAAAGCAAAAACATAAACAAAACTACACTATTCATATTTCATAGATTATATAAATCAAAAGGTCATGGGCTGGTTAGGGATATCCAAAATGCTATGTCATTGTCCTGATCCCCAGAACCTGTGACTATTCCTTTATATAGGAAAACATATAATTAATTTAAGGATTTTGATGGGAGCAATTATCTTGGATGATCCGGTGAGCCTGAATCCAATCATAAATGTCCACATAATAACTGGGCACAGAGAGATTATAGGGAGAAGCGGAGGCAGTGTGACTTTGGAGGAGAGAATGGAGTGTTGCAGCCCCAAGTCAGAGTGATTAGTGTCACCAGAAGCTGGAGGAGGCAAACAGTGAATTCTCCTGGAGGGAGGGTACGCAGAGCAGGACAGCCCTGCTGACACCTGGATTTGCAGCTTCTGGTCACCAGAGCTGTGAAGGAATGAACTTGTGTCGCTTTAATCCATGCAGTTGGTAATCATTTGTTCCAACAACCACAGGAAAATGATCTATGGAAGAGCTACATCCATGCTTTAAAGTCATGTGGGTGTGATTATTTAAAAACAAAAATCAAATATCTGGATAAACCCCTTTTTAAACTTACAGCCCCTTGTCCCTGAGTAGACAGAGCCAAGACATCCCAGCAGAGGTCGCATTGCTCAGTGTAGTATAGACTGTTCAATTCTATTTCTTTGAGGCTGAATTACAATATAGGTCAATATTCCTCCGTACCTTGCAGTACACCTACTGACCATGACACAATGCTGGAAATCCAAAAGATTTCCTCACACCAGGATATGTATCGTAATAACAAAAATAATCTTTGAGACAGCCACCTAAATTTTTTTCTGAGTATGGGAAAAATGTATTAACATTTTTTTTTTTTTAGTGCCAAAAGGGTGAGCTGAATAATTTGAGACCATATGAACTGAATCCTCCCTTAGCTTTAAGATGAAGCATCATGGCATATCCGGAAGACTGCTAGATCACGTTAGCTGATTCTTTCTCATTCGATTTTTCTGGGTTCTTTCCAAATTTGAAAATCATAAATCACCACACTTATGACTATACTGGGAACTGGGTCTTATTTAAAGGAAAATAATATCTTTTAAAGGGAGGGAGATGTTCTTTACAGGAACGTATGAACCCAATATTGATGGCATGCAAGCTTTTGATTGAAGATAAAAATAGAGGAGCCAGGTGAGGCAAAGGTGGGACTGCCTGGTAGAAATCCTAGGTGGGTGTTGTACTCGGGGCAGCAATCACCAACAGGCGTGAGAGACGGAAGTGGGGGGGGGGTTGGTTAACTATATATTCACCAATGAGGAACTTGAATGATCTGGTATGCATTCCAAATATTGTATTGAAAAATGTTTGTTTCTTTGGTTGAAAATAGCTTGTTTTAGAAAGAAAAATAACCACCATTTAGCATGTTAGGGAAGTATATTCAGAAATGAGAAGGTGATGGGACCCTGGGAAAAGTGATTATATTACATGTTAAGGTGCAACATGGCTCTATTGAGTAACTCTATTGAGTTACTGATGCAGTAACTCAA